>CXYZ01011404.1:1005159-1053688 GCA_900006705.1 Sonneratia caseolaris
AGGTTCCATGAACCTCCTAGAGCTTGGCACCGTGCCATGCTCGTGGGCATCCTCACTGCCCACCCGCGCATTCACCGACTTGTGCATTGTGGCACTCCCTTGCCACAATCTGGTCCCTTGGCACACTGCCAAGTCTTTGGTCGACCATCCTCTTCACAAGTGCCTTTGTGCACACTTGTGTGACCATCTCCACCCTTGCCCGCTTCATGGACTTGCAATCCTTTCCACACCAAGCACCTGGTTGCCCGCGCATCCTTGCGTGCAGGCATATGCGCCACCACTGCCCACGAGGTTCGGCCTGTGGTGCGCATTCTCCGGGTCAAGAGCTCAGGGGTCTAACACTATCAATCAATTTGGGGGAAGCCGAGATTGACAGGCACACTCTTATGGGTACATTTCACATATCGAAGAGTTTGAATTTGATTAATTTGTCAATGTTTTGAATTGTCTGTCCAATCGGATCGATGGTCAGCCTGGGTTATCGTTGATTGGCAAAATCAAAGGGGAAATTTTCGAACTTTGAACAAAACCCTAGTCAGCAAGCAGAGCTTTCACTGTTACGTACCAAAACAAGGTAGTTACTCTGCAAAGCCTCCGGTAACCATCTTATTTATGTATGTGAGGAAAACGAAGTGTTTTTTTTTTTTTCAATTACTTATAATGTTCATGAGTTTAAGAAAATACGATAATAGAGAAATAAATTGATATAAAGAGTTTAATAATAATTATCAAACTTATAATTTTTTAGTTATAAATTCATTATTAAATCAAATTAAGTGTATTTCTGGTATTACTTATTTAGAAGTATCGATGGGTTAAACGGTTATAAAATAAAGAGTCAATCGGAAGAGAGAGATAAATTACCTAGCCCCAGCATTAATGCCGAATAATAATCTCAATCGATCCATGTCGGTTCATTCTCGAACTCATGAGTTTGCGTCGATTTTAATGGCATTGCTCGAAAACATGTCCTACAAAAAGAAAGAAAGAAAGAAAGAAGAATAACTATAATCTATCTATATTGTACAAATGATACTCACCAGTCAAGCTCACCTACGATGTGCTATATTGGAAATTCAATTCGTGGGGGGTTTAAACTCGTGTAGCTTCGACTAATTGGTCCATCCACTGCCGATCATAAGCTGTGAGATATTTCTGGCCGATCAGTTGAACTGATTACACGATGATTTCTGAAACCTTCATCCTCCAAGTTTTGCTTCCCGCAGGGACGGCCAATCAACATCTTTCTTCAAGGCTCTGGACGTGTTCGGTCGCACCACGCAGCAGACGGCCCCTCGATCATAATACACGGTGAACAGTTCAGTTCAAATATAAAATTTGACAGTAAAACAGAGAGTGAATGAGGCGATAGTCTTTTGGGCCCGGTTACACGGACACATCTAGCCATGTTCCCGCATAGCAACTGAACTGTGCTTTGCGTCGTGCCAATCGGCCAGAGTTGGTGTAGACTTGCTTGATCTTCCGCAATTCTATTTCACCATAGACTCGTGTAATAAAATAGTTTCTGTGGGATCCATTTACTTCATACGAGTCTAACAGATTTTGTGTAGGGTTTTTTATCCGATGATAAACTTCCCCAGATGGAAACGAAGAAAAATCCACGTTTGTTTTCTTCAGAGAGGAATTTAGAATAGCCACCCTCGTTGACTGATTATAACTTTGTGATTGATCGGAGGCAGACTAGTATTGCAAGATGGCCGGGTCAGCAAAGTCGGGCTGATTCCAGTCTCAGTGGATCCATGAAGAGACAGCGATATCAATCTCTAAACTAATGGCGGGTTAGTGAGCAAAATTGAACCTTTCCAACTTCCTGATGATCGGGCAAGATCGACCGTACTTGCCTCTGCTTGCATAAGATCAGCATCTAGACAACAATCATAACATCAAATTCATCCTTCGGTACGAGACGACTATTCTGATTTAGCTCTTTCAACCCGCGCACTCTAGCTCGGGGTGATTGCGAAAGATCAGTTCGCTAGCTCCTAATCGAATCGATGAGTTGCCCGGCGCCCTGGTTGAGAGTGTGTTTCTTGTTGTCGTTGACCGGGGCTCTCTTTTTAATGCACGAGGCGGCTGGATTCGGCGGCTGCGGCTCCTGTTTGCTGAACGCGTGAGGCTGAGATGGAAGTTGACTTCAACCTTACTCGTTCAAAGGTGGGTCCATCACTTCCCGACTGAAACTTGAAAGACGGAGGGCCGATACTGTGGGCCGGCCAGTATATGGGATTCCCCCCAAATCAAGCCCATAAATAGGGGCACGGAGGCCCGAACAGTGGGCTTGGTCATATTTGACGGGCACCCAGCTTACATCCCCATCCATTCCTTTCCCACGTACCGAAAGGAACAAGCTACGCATTATGAGCTGCTTGCTAAGGAGTCCATCAACCTTATCGATCGGCACCATTGATAGAGATAGCGAAATTCATCGACTCTATCGAGTTTCCTTTTCTTTTTTTAAAATAAAAATGTGATCTTGTTCATATGGCCGAAGTAATTTTCTCCTGTGGCCCATATCGAATCAAATTAGAACACGTGTGCTCCAGTATCATTATTTTTATCATTAACTAAAAGTTCCCCGTAAATTAACCCCATTATCGTATCACTCCAATGACTGACTAACTTTGCTTTTGACAGTGGAGCATCGGATGAAGTCCGGCAGGAGCAATAAGAGGCCGATGCGTGCGGTGCCCAATGGGCCCACATCGCAGTTTGCTCTTTTACCAGTGCAAGAATCACGTCCTACCTCGTTTGTACGATGTAAAATTCACCTGTTAATGATCCTTCGAACTGGAATTCGCAAGATTCACGCTGTACGATTCACATGATCACGCGTCCATAGTGGCATTTCTTGAAAGTGTAGCAAGGATAACATGAAAGCCAGTCTTCTGTGTGCATGGGATGCTCATAATCCATTAGATCATTGAATGAGAGATTAAATTCTCCCAGTTATAAATCTTTTTCAAAACTCTCTGCTTTGGTCCGCCATTAGAAAAGGGAAGACGGATTTTATTTTCTGCAGTGACAATGAATCGCAAGCCACGAAAACGTGCCTGCTTGCTATCACATTGTTGTCTCTATGTACAGACACTAAGATGACACTAACTTTGTCGAGTTGTTGTAATTAGTTCGGCCCCTAAAATACGGCCACTGACACTGCAACTACACCTCAATCCCTAGCTAGCTTTCAGATCCCCCACAAGAGACACTGCAGTAGACAGACGATCTAGAATAAGACCACTCATCCTCCTCCTACCAGCACTGGTCCGTTTCCCATTTCCGCCTCGTGTAGGCTCGGAACCCCGAATTGGTGGAACTTCCCCTCGATGAAGTCGACATGGAGACCCCGAATGGCGGGCAGACGCGCCGCCGCCTGGTGATGAGCAGCGCCCTATCGTAGTCTGCCCTCTTCTGGGGATCCGAGAGTGTGGCGTACGCCTCGTGGAGCCTCACGAACTCGCGGTCCGCGCAGTCTCCGGAGGCCGGAGCCACGTCGGGGTGCAGGACCCTCGCGAGCCTCCTGTAAGCAGCCTTGATCTCCTGGCTGGTGGCGCCCGCCTGGATCCCGAGGACCTCGTAGAGTGATCCCGAGGACCCAATGTGGGCCCTGGCCGGCCTATCCACTCTTGAGGCGCAGGAGGAGGAAACCCGAAGCTGGCGGCGTCGGCGGCGGAGGAAGGCGACCCGAGCGGCCGGGTCATGGGAACCTCGGAGTAGGGACGCGGCGGAGGACGAAGAGAAAGGAAAAGGGGAGACGGAAGAGAAAGCGGAAGCCATGTTTCTGATCGGATCGGTTGACTTGTTTGTGCAATTCACCGCTTCCGTCGTGAGTTGAGATGAGCTTCGTTGGTTGTGGGGGATGGGGCGTGATATATAGAGAGAGGCATTTTTGAATGAGGGATTTAACCACGGTTGAGCTAACCTGAGCTTGGGTTGGGCTAAGGGAGTTCAACTCTAGAGGGATCTTATCCGTTCGGATCTATGGGGGTTGGATCCGAGTGGCGCTGACGCATCCGACCGTCGCTGTCCACAGAATCTCTCCCTACCTGCCACACATGAAATTCAGGACAGATATATATATATATATATATATTTTAAATTTGAGGAACTCTAGGAGTTTTTTTGGGTCTTTTCTCGGTGGTACAACTTTGTATCTTGTCCTTTTGCGTATGGCAGGGGTGGGGTGCCGATCCAGGTCCTGAATCGGAGAAACTATGAATGGATTGCCAATCGACGATGGTTTATTGCGCAGCAATCCAACCAACGGTCGATAGGTAGAAGCATGAATATGTGGAAGAGAGAGTTGGGAGACTGAAAGTCTATAGAAGGTTCCACGTAATTGAGAATTAACTTGTAATTTTAAAAAAGGAATTTCCTTTTCGTTCAAAATTCTTTTCTTGCAGATTTTACATTTTCCCACGTTGAAATGTGGGCATAAATAAGCATTTCCTCCTTTGATTTATTACCATTAAATTTCTTAAATTTGTTACCCATCTAAGAAAAAAAAAAAACCGTTCCCAGCATTAGATCCCGTCACTGGTACAGATGGAGATACAAATGGCATTAGGCCCACCGCTCAATCCTTGACACGTGGCAAGGATCAGCAGGGACCATGTCGTACGATCCACGGTGGCCCAGAAGAATTTAATTGAAGATCAATGGAGCGGAAGCTAGTAGCAACCTGCCACTGGGCTATCTCGGAGTTTGGTATGACCAAGAAAACCAGCAGGAAGACTACTTTGTTAGGAGGTCCACCGTGTAGTTGTCTTAGATTACAATAATACTAAAGTACTGTGGGAAATTAGAGATGTAATTTATTGGATTATGAGTTTCTCTTTGATTTATTAACAAGGATTTAATTCTCCTTCAGGTGCTGATACACCCCCAAGAAGGTGAGTCAGCAAATGCACGGAATGCCAGTTGAGCGAGAGCTCGGTTCACTACTGAGTCACGTCGACGAGTCGCGGAATGCGTGCAATCTGGATTCTGTGCTTTTAGTGCGTGGCGGACTCATACTGAAGCTGGGATACGACGACGGGAGCTGGCAGTGGCTTTCCACGTGCATCACCGGGCCGGAGCACAAGAAGCGCCTCCCCCTTAATCCGACTTTCAGGACTCCTCTGGAATCCCGGCGATGGACCCGTGTCGAGCCATGCCAATCATGGGCGGTGAATTACTGCAGGTGGAGTACGGACTCAATCGTGCGACATCGAAATTCCCACGCAGACAATTCATGAAAAGCGGCGGTGGGAATCATCACGATCACCGGTCTCCCCACGTGTTCAAGGCAACTCCGCCTAATAGTCATTGTCCAGAATAGTGGCCCCGATTCGTCTCAGGGAAAACATTCGGGACACATGACCCAGAACGAGAACAAAATTAGCATATTAGGACAGGAATGTTTTTTGATGGAGGATTTTGAACGCTGGTTGAGTCCTTTCAGGCCCGAGGGATCAGATGGTGCAGAGAATGAGAGTGCCCAGGTTGTCGTAACCAGGCCATGCGGGGCGGAACACCCTTCTCGCATATTCCATGCGAGATCCGACCACTCCTCATGTCCCCTTTTTACTGCCTGAAGGATCATGATCAACATCGCCGCCATCCTGCACACTTTATAGCATTAGCCTCAGTCCCCATTTCCTTCCTCCGGGCGATGTGGGATTATAATAAGGACAGGGAGAGAGCAGAGCAACCGCAGAGCCAGTTCAGGTGCATTCTGGTAATTTCCGCTTCCATTATTTCAACCCGAGCAAGGGGAGGAGAAGTACAGCAAATGTTACACACTCATCTCTAAGATAACATGACAGGATTTATTTGTATCAAATGTCCCTATAGAAAAAGAATAATAAAGAAAAATTCGGCGACCAACATTATCTGGCACATGCCATCGGATATAACTCCCCCTCATCTGTACATTTTTATACTGTACATATAGTGAGAATTTGAAGTCTCCCATTCCGATATAAGTACCGGTGCAGTCGAACATAAACGAATCTATCCATCTACACGAGGAATAGCTGAGCAATCGAATAGAAAAAAAAAATATATATATATATATATCAGGTATGTTCATATCGTACTTGGATCTAGCCCGTCCATTACGTCCAGAACATTGATCTCCGAGTACAGTGATCCGCGTCCCATACTGAAATCTCTATTTGGTGAGCTTCCCATGCTCCTGCTGAATGCATAAACTCTGTTCTGCTTCGACCTATTATCCCGAGGGATCTCTTGACTCTTGCTGATTCCTGGAACCGATTTCCTTCGGCAAGCTCGGTTTAGCATCTCCCTATCTTCTTTGGATAGCTCAGTCCTCTTTGCTCCCATTACTGATTCTGAAGAGGTTAACACATCGGAGTGGAAACTCAAGCGCTTCTTTGAGATTGGATTCTGATAAACAGCTAGGGGCTTAATCATGTTATCATCCCTGTGTCTTACTAGGTTGAACAGGCGGTGGAGCCAAGTCAACAGTTCGAGGATACATAGGTCAGCTTTTTGCTCATCAGCATGATAGAGCGTCTGGAGGCGGATTAGGTTAGTGCTTGAAGGTTTGCCATCCCCAAACTCATTACTGCCAGGCCAAGAGAACATATTCACTAGTCAACACCCAGAAATATATAATCTCTGTATCATATTTTGATCGGGAGAGATTTGAGGCTCACCCCGTGTTGGCCCATTCTCCAACCCACCCAAAACCCTGATGAATTCTGCACTTGGTTACAAACGAGTAATGACAGGGGCGTAAGCTATATAATTCAATCAAAACCGAAACAGAAATAGCAAATGGTTGAAAGGTCAGTGTACTTGATTGTATTCGTTGCCACAGGAACAAGCCATTTGAGAGTCTTTTCCATCTCAGCCTTCACCTCAGGAATAGAGAGCTGAAACAATCACCATTCTTGATAAATCACTCAGCATAGCAGATGAAAACAGGTGACTAAAATCTGCTTGGTTCTGAAGAACTTTCCCTTGTAAGAAAGAATTTGAAATAACAAAAGAGCATAAATTTCGTATCTTACCCTGTGTTTATACCCCCCCAACCCACCCAATAAAAACATGAAAGGCTGTCAACATTCTGTAATAATTTATGAAAAGAAGGCAAGTTTAGATGCGTATGTAACCAAAATAAAATAAAACACTGGCTTACATCTTCCCCCGAACCATTAGCTTGTAAACAGCTGCGGAGGGCATTCTTCACATTTGGAGGCAGCCCATGATATAATGTATCCCTTGTATTGGGAGGAAGGTAGGCAGGGCGAGAAGCCTGAAACACAATGTCGTTACACTTCAAACCACTCACAAAATAATCAACCAAAATCATGAAAGATTCTCCAAAAATGTCGCACAACTTACTATTGTATCTATTAGATTGATTATGTTGGCATAATGTAATGCGAGACCCATCATACCCAACCTTTGAGGGCAATTTTCTTCCTTGGAGTTGTTGGGTGCAAGTTTATTATCTGAAATTGAAGAACAATTCCAAGTGATAAAGAGAAAGCACCATAGAGTGAAGTTTGGAGGAATTCTCTTCAACAGCATGCCCAAATTGGATCAGAAAGAGGAAGGCAAGATTTTTAAGACTCTTGTCAGGACTAGATGCAATAACAATTTACATTTAGAAGAGTACCATTGTCTCCAAAAATGTCTGAGATTTCTTGGTGTATGTAGGTAACAATATCTACAAGTTTCTCAATTACCTGCCACGTGCAATATCAAATGGACGAATCAAGATTTTCGATTCTCTGTGCATTAAGCTCCTGAGATTTATCAAAATATTATTAGCCACTTCCTTTCTTGATCTTACCTCATCCAAGTTTTTAGACCATAGAGACTTCTTCTTCAAGCTCCGCACAAGTTTTTTCTGATGCTTCACCTCAGTGAGCAACATAGTTAGGCACTCTCCTACAGTTATGACAAGGTTCTTATCAGCATAATTTTCACATAGATTAATTGCTAGAAAACATAAATTTTTTCTCTTCCCCATAATCACGAACCTTTTCGAGGAAGATTCAGTGACTCTGCTTCTTCAAGCTTCTGCTTATAATCCAGTTCAAACCTGTCCAACGCATGCAATTCGTGGTATAGTTCCTGCATATCAGACCAATTAGTTCCTGAAAATGACTAAATTTACTCCAACTACAACCACTGAAACATACAGAGGTGTACTGAGCAAGACTGCTCAGCTCTTGCATTGTCATTTCAGCTTCTGCTTGAAGTTGCTTTTGTCCCCAGTCATCCAAATCTAATCTGTGGTGTAAGAGCCATTTCCAAAGACAATATAAGCTGTCAGAAAGAAACTAATAACTAAAATGACTTCAAAAGCAACCAATTGTACAAATGAAACTAAAGACAATTTGTGTTAAAATGAATCGTACCTGGTAAAGAACCGATCCAAGTTGTGCCATTGTGGGTCTTTGCACAGATTGCCAAATCTGATCACTTCTCGAGAAAAAATATCAAGCTCCTCCCTTTGCCAAACGACAACAGAAACTCAGAGTTGAACAAATTTAATAAAAGAAGATAGTAACACTTGCAGAGACAAACCTTTTGTCTAAAGCAGCAATACTTAGCAGCTCTTTCGTATCCGAGGAGACTAAAAGCTGAACTCCTTTAGATTCTAAAATCTCCTTCTTTAAGAGCTGAGTGTTTTCCTCGGAGAGAGACTGCAATAAGTTCGCACCTTTGACTATTGTGTTCGCCACTTCGAAGGCCAAAATCGAGATTTTGCTACCCCTTGAAGTTACACCCGAGACAAATCCCCCACTTGCATTCAGATTTGAAACACTGCTCCCCAGCGTGTCCAGAACATCTACTGCCCTATCAAAACTCAGGGTCCCAGCTTTTCCGAGAAATGAGCCCTTGCCAACAACCTGAAAGAACATGATAAAGGAGAGATGATGAAGCAAGAGACACTGTCAAAATGATTGGTTATGAAAGAAAAAAAATGGAGGAATTGGACAAATAGAAGTGTCTGTGAAGCCTAAGATACTTCAACAGCATCACAAATTCAACAAAGAACAACAATATGGAGATGTTCACGTTCAACAATTCTGATCCTGATGCATAGACCGCTAATATCCATCAAATATCCATAGCAGTTTGAGTTTGTTTATGAGATTATTCACCAAAAAACACTGGAAAAGGTAACATGTCTGGTCAATGGTCATATTTTGATTGTTTTTCCTTGCCTTTTTATCCTATCAATCAATCACCCGTCCAAAAATTATTAGTCGGGACTCAGGAGCCCTCTCTTCATTGATTTATCTGCTGATAGAAGCAAATCGGACTTCTAACAATGGAAAACATCTTAGAATTTGGCTAGAACCCAACAATTTTCATTTCATGATCCCAAGATTCTATTCCATGATATCCAATATCCTCAGTTGCTGCAATCCATCAAATTCACGAATTTCACAAATCCAACAGAACATGGCAGATAGCAGTACCTTGCCGGACCCCTTCCGCGATGGTGTGGAAGGCTTCGAGGGCTTCAGTTCCTGCGAGAAGGACAGGCGCCGAAGCTCTCCTGAGCCGAATTTCGGAGGGGACTTCCTGTAATCACCCCCTTTCGACTCTGAAGCCGGAGAAGCTTCTTTTGAAGGCTTATGAAAGCTCCGTACCGAACTGGAGACTGCACCCTTCTCCCTCTTCTGCTTCGGCGTCCCTCCTGAGCAAACCCCACCCATTTCCGGCCCGAATTCTGCACCAAGACTGCGACGAGAAACCCCACCAGAGAAACGGGGAAAGGAAGTTCAATTCTCCAGAGAGCCCATCTGGGCAGAATGATGGGTAAAAAAGGTTCGACATAATTCAAGAAATTGCAGGAAAAAAAAAAAAAAAGAGAGGAACAAGATAAAGAATCCAAACCCACACGCACCCGTATCCAGCAAAGGTAGCCGAATGATGGAAGGGAGGTGGACGAAGAAAACGGATTTGTCAGTTGAGCGAAATAGCAAGCGTGATACAGTCAGAGGCAATAATTAAAAATGGGAACTTCAGCAGTGACGATGGGCGGTCATTCTTGATCGGGGAGTTCCGACGATGATCACTGAACGACTATTTGACCCAGAAGGGGAAAGCGCGTTAATCAAAACGAAGAAAAACTGGTGGGCTGGATCAAATTCTCCGATTTTTTTCCTCTTAAATTCAATTTTTTTTGGGTCTTCTGGAGGAGATTTTTCAAATGAAGATGTGCCAGACGGAGGAGAACGATTGATAGCTGAAACTGTTGACTGTTTCGGTGTCTTGTATCTAATTTTATTCAAATTGAAAAACTGCGACTTCTTCCTCGTGCTGTTAGTCAACCAACTCTTCCTTTTTGGCGCTTTAATTTGAAAAAAAAAATAACAAAAGGGCAAAAGAGGAATTACAGCTTTTTTAACCATGTACTAAGTTCTCAATGACTAATTAAGGTTCAAGTTTAAAATATTAATTAAAAGAAAAGTATTGCAAAACGGTCCCCAACCCATAAAAAAACACACACACACACAAAACGTTGGATTAAGGAGCCGTAGGAGTCTCGCCTGCCACCGTGGCGGAGATTTTATTACTGTTTTATCGGAGTGATGTCACTGCCTTCTCGTCTTTCCATTCCAGGTCACCTACCATTCAATTACTATTTTGTCCCCCCACCACTCAATTTTTTTAATATTATTTATTAATAAATAACATCCTCTCATACACGTTAAATACGGTAACTACGACCCAATAATAATATTGTAGAAAAATATTTCGCCATCAGATGAATATGGAAGAATTTTTCTTCTAATTATAACTGGCAAGCCGGAAACACCCATTTTGGATAGGAATAATAGTTTTTTAACTAAGTTTTTAAAATAATAATTTAATAATCGAATTTCATGTTAGAATGGTCGATAAAATTTTTTTTCAAGAATTTCAATTTGACCGCAAACTAGTCTTGAAACACTTTTCAACTAGTCTAGAAATACTAAGTGGTGGTGAAAAAAAAAACTTGCAAGCTGGACACTGAAATCCCTGGAAGTCCTTCGCCTAATTTCATGGCTTATCGGAATTTTTTTCCTATTTCCGGTTGAAAGCTAAGGAATTACAATAAATTCGATAACATTTTTCTGATTTATAATATGGAAACCGAAATTGAAATCTTAAAAGTGATTGAACCGGTCCTAGGTGTAGCCGAAATGATGATTCGTGAGATTTTAACTCAATCGGGGGAACGGCCAGGGTAGCAACGCCAGTGAGAGACCTTCAGGGCAATGAGATTTCAAAGTCACCGCAGAAATTGATTTGGAGTTTTCCGGCGCGTCTGTGTCGGCCGTTGGGATGGGCGGGATTGTCCGAACGTCGACGCCACGCTATTCTTCCACATTCATTCATAATGGTATTGAACGATTTTCTTATTTTAATACGATAATTTAAATATATCTATTTGAACTTTTAATTTTGTGATTATCTGTGAATTATTCGTGTCCTTGTGAAATTTAATCCCCAAAACAGCATACTCCTGTAATTAAAAATAAGAGGACATTTAAATATTGTTAGCAACAATCTATTTTTCCTGTCTTATTTTATTAAAAAAATAACGAAAATATGTAATGACATTTTTTTTTCCACTTTATGGGTCTTGGGTCTAACTTGATCTAAGTCGTTGCCTGTCAGAGTCGCTGTGCGACATCGACTAGGACGGGCTCATTCAGATCAGAACTTGTCGATCCACTGGTCAAGTCAAGGTGCTCTCCTTAGCTCTGTGATCCATCTCGGTCCACATTAGACGCATAATTAATCAATCCTCTGGTAACCAGCCAAGGTGACCTTGAGAGACAATTTAGTGCCTTCTTCTTCCTCTTCCACACGGCCCACACCCACAGGGTAGGATCGACGACATTAGCTGTGAGAAGAGGCTGCCATGGTCCCATGTAGCCTGCTTTCCCAGAATTGGAGTAGTCGCACTGTGTAAGACTAGATTGGAATATAAGAATAAGGTCAATTGTCAATGGTGCAGTTTCGTAAATAGTATTTCATGCACTCGGATCGAAGACTAACTAACAATTAAGGATGATATGTTCATAATAAAAACAATTCAAAATACACACACATGTACACCCTATCCGTTTACCCTTTCAATGCAATTTGTTCACGATTCCACTCTACCGTGAATTGCCACGAAAATGAGCCACAATTCATGTTTGTTGACGGGTCAAGAGGAAATGTGCCGAAAGGTGGTGAATTTTGTTTAACATTGATACTACCTTAGATATTGAAATTAGCTTTTATATAAGACATGACTTGTGCTTGCGGTTAAGCGAATGAGGGAGTCTTTTCCTTCCTTTTTCTTTTGGGATTCCGACAAGTAACTTCCATCTTTTTGTTGACTCGTCTCCTTGTCTCTGTTTGGAGAAATCAAACCGGCAAGTGAATGAACTCCACAGGAACTTGGACGGCGGGAAATGGAACGGACAAAGTTTTGTTTTGTCACCAAGGAATATACTGCAGGATCATCACTAGTACGTTTGCAAGATTTTAAACCGAGTCCCCTTCCGAATATAACAATTTGTAATGGACTTCGTTATTCATAGGATGGAGAACAATATCTATACCAGATTATTACTGTGCATGAGGGGAAGTGTGGATTGTCGATAGCAGGTCATGCTGTTGCCACTAGCTACCAGTCGCATGCTTATCTGGCTCCCTTCAAGACCTTGGGGCTCAGAATTCATGTCAGAGGACTGTCGATTGTAATCTGCAGATCTTTATGAGTTAGCTGTGTACCTACCGTGCACTCTCTTTTTAAATCATACGTATGGAGCAGGGCACCATCATCTTAATAGTCGTGATCCCTTGCTCTAATCATTCCTTCTCCATCATCTACAAAAAACATAAGGAGGGGACTGCGGTGGGGTGGGCATGAAGCTGTTTTCTCTTCCTGCTGCCCATGCCAATGATCTTCCCAGCACAGTAGGTCTCCCTAAGCTGCAGGCTTATGATTTCTTGTCGGCATCTGAAGCAGTGACCTACATGGGCTCAACAGGAGGGTCCTCATGGGAGTGGCAGTCCTGGTGGTGCTGATGCTCGTGCTGCTACTTTACCAGTCGAGTTTCTGCGCCAAGCAGTTGCCTTCGAGGATCTCCTATGGAAGCTAGAAATGAATACTGAAGAGTGCCTCCAACACCTGAAAATGATTCTTCAAGTAGGAATTTTCCAGTGACAAGTTCCAGTGGACTGTAAATTAGTGTTAAAAGGCAGAGTTTTGTTTTCTGATGACTTATATATATATATATATATAGTATGATCCAGACAAAGGATATGTAAAAGAATTGGCAAATGCATATTAGTCCATTTCACTTCCTTAGGGACGATTCTTACAGTTACAAAGATGGAAAAGACTAGCAGACAACATTACATGGGAAATCAGTCCTACATATTACAGCTGAGTTAATGCACAGATTCATAAAACAAGGCTAAAGTAACTCAAAACTCATGGCGCTATGATAATATACAGACACGATATGACAGTCTTATTTTGTAAAGGTCATAGTCATATTGGCACTCATCTCATTTCATTGGGTGGGGTCTTAAGTTTTGGAACTTTGAATGATGATGGGAATAGCTTTGGAGTAGGTTGGAATGAAACTCCATCATCAGCTTTTCTCTTTGAGCTCCTGCTTCCCTGATCATCACAAGCACAAAGAATTCAGTAGTCTGACTATCATAAGGGATAAGTCACTAGAACTGATGCAGCCCTGGAGATGAAGGTACCTTCTTGGAGTTCTTTGTAGAATCAGAACCCTGTGAAAAAGCTGGTTGTCTGTTCACAATAACATTGGCGTCCTTCTTGTTCCGTAAGGTGGAGGCTGTACTGCCAGGTGTGGTACATAGTCTCAATGTGGGTGTCTCTGAGGTGCATCTTCTTCCCCTCAGCAGCTCCAATTCATGGACAAGTATCATAATTTCATCATCCTTCTTCCTTGCTATTGCTTCCATACTAGCAGCTTCACTCTTTAATTTAGCAATCGCCTCATCCTTATCATCATTTGATGATTGGAGCTTCTCTATGCTTGCAAGGAGTCCTGATATCTTCTCATTTGCCAGCCGAGCCTCAGCTTCCTTGCTCGTTAATTTGTTGTTCAAGTTAGTCTCCAATATTCTAAATTGATTCCACACGAACTTCTTCTCTGCCATCAATGCAGACAACTCAGCATCCTTTTCAGAAACAAGTGAACCAAGCTTATGCTTTAGCCTTTTGATTTCATCTTCCAGTGCATGATTGTGAGAGAGTAATTCCTCGGCAGATTCCTGATCACTTTCCCCGTGCAACTTTTTACTACTAGAGGTCACAGAGGTGTTTTGTCGGGAGTCATCCTGCAAGAGATTTGGAAGTTTACATGGTAAAAACATGTATATGGTTGAAGTAATGACACCATAAAGGATATGAGATTGAGAGAACAAACCTCAGGGTTAGGACACTTTGCAGAAAGGATGTTGAAACACTCTTTAAAATCGGCCAACTCAGGTTCTGCTTCATCTGCACACGCTCAGGCCATTAACCAAAATGAGATATTACCTTCGCCGAATTTCGAACTAGAAAGATTAATAATTAATTGCAAATTCATACTAACTTCAATATTGCAATCTGTAAAAGCCACCGTTTTGATTTTAAACAACACTTTTTTCCCATCGTAAAAAGAGTTCTGCACCACATGTAAATGACGAATTAACGAAACTCAACTGTCCAATTGATCTCATCTTGAATATACTCAGCCGTCTCTTTCTATAAATCTTACCCCAACAGAAAAAGGAAGGGAGAAAAGGAAAGAGAAAGAAGAACTCGGCATCAACAATCCAAGAAGATCACGAGAAGGAACTAACCCAGCTTCAATCTGTGCAAAAGGACCTCCCTTTGCTTCAATCCGACAGCCAATTCCAACTTCCTTGCATCAAGTGAATGCATCATATCTTGCACGGCCAAAGCCCCCTTCATCTGAAAAGAACAGTTTCCCCTGAGTTGACTGCAAAAGCGATAAAAACCCCAAGGCAGAAACACTAGTTTGAATCTCAACATGTCAGAGATGATACCTGCGAAATTCGGTCCCTGAAGAAAGTAACGTCAAAATCATGCAACTTCTGCTGGGTTCTGATGCGATCTCCGAGCAGCTCCCTCTCTTTGACGAGGCTGTGTAGCTGCGACTGCTGTTTGGCTATTATTCCGACCGCCGCGTCAAAGACTTTCTGCCATTTTTGACGGTCCGAGGAGGGCTGAGAGCCGTCCTGTTTTGGCTCCATTGCAGGATAACAAGATTACAAAAAGTTTCAACCTTTGAGGTTGAGCGACCAAGAGAATCAACTCTCAATCAAGGGGGAGAGGAAAGCAAGCAGCAGTGGCAGCGGTGCGTAAGGTCAAAAGCCAATTCCAATTCCAACGGTCACTTGTCAGGCTTCTTTCCTGTGGAATCCGAATGGCGCTGGCTGAAGTGAAGGCTGGGCTTCACAATTGGGCCCTTAAGCATTTATTTCTTTTTTTTTTCCATTTTCATTATAAAAGATACTCAAGAATTAAAAATAAGATGTGGTCGTTATTTAGAAGAAAAAAAAAAGAAGGATTGTAATAAAAATTTTATATATTTATTATTGTTTATATGTGTGTATTATATATTTTAAAGTTACGTTTTCAATACTATATATTTCATTTTGTAACATTTTTTAATGATATTTTTAAATATTCATTGACTTAATATTTAACGACGTCAAGTGATATTACACATCAGCAATAATTTTATTATGTCAACTGAATTTTACAATATCAATATATCATATCAGCAACTTATCGATACATTATCATATCATATTAACGCATTATTAGAATTAAAATTTAAATGTATTATAAAATTAAATATATAAAATTTAAAATAATTATTTTAAAATATATAAAATTTAAATATCAAAATAATTAAATATATAAGATTTTTACTATAATTATTCAAAAAAATTACAACTTCTCTCCTCTTCTGGGCTTGGTCGTGTTCTTGTAATTGAGGCCACCTGGTAGATGGATTGGGCTATAGGATTTTCCCATCTTGAGATATCGGAGGACAAATTTGGACAGCAGGACCCGAACCATGCCATCATAGTCGTAAAGAGAAGAACAACGATTCTGTAATTGGACTTTCACTTTATCTTTTATTTCGTTACAGTTTTTTCGTTAAAAAGAGCATTTTTTATTTCAAAGAAATTCAAACGAAAACGATTTTCTTTTTTCTTTTTTTTTTCTTTTGTGGAAACTTAGATAGAAGATCCAAAGGGAACAAGCTTGTAATCTTATTCATAGGTAGGTTAAAATAAGAATTAGGACGTAACCGGAAAATGCTAAAGATTGAGGGTCGAAATTAAACTTTTTCCAAAATTTTAAAAATTATCCAAAAGGACGACGGGAAAAGAAAGAAGGAAAGAAAGAAAGGCTCGAGTGCTTCTTTCTTCTATGGTGGGTTTCGCCGTACCAAGATCAGAAATGCCCAACCCGCATCGAGCTCGAAGATGATCTGATGACCCAGAACCGAGCGAGCTGCAAAGACAGGCACGAAGGTCTCTATCAACGTCCTGTTCCGTTAAAATGCGGCGATCAATCGAGCAATCCGCGATGAGGGTGTCGAAGCGGCCGATCCAGGTAGTTGCGGCATGGGTTCGGCGGCAGCCACCGAAGGTGAAGGCTTTCCTGGCCGTTGTCTCCGGCATGGCGGCTCTGGTGTTCCTTAGGATGGTTGTCCACGACCACGACAACCTCTTCGTCGCAGCTGAGGCCGTTCATGCCCTCGGAATCTCCGTCCTCATCTACAAGCTCATGAAGGAGAAGACATGTGCCGGTAGTCTCAATTTTTAGTTCGTCGCTGAGTTAGTGAATTTCATCGAGTCTTCTGTCTTAGTACGGCTAAAAGAACCGGCCTTTTTTGCTTCATTTCTTTGCTTAATAAGTAAAATTTGGCCCTTTTAGTTTGAGTTACGGATGTCTGATCCTCCCATGGAGCCAAGTGTCGAGAGCTACGTGGATTTTACAGATTATTAGTAATTCAAACGTGATGATCTGTATTAATTTCTTAAGTTTGCTGCGCTGATGAATCGCCTTATGAAAGTCTAGGCTAACTTAATTCAGAAGAGAGAGAGAGAGAGAGAGAGAGAGAGAGAGAGAGAGAGAGAGAGAGATTTAAGCTAACTATTGCATTTCGGGAACATGCCTTTGATGTATCAATTTTACCAACAGGTAGCCATATTTATTGTACTATCGATTCAGTAAAAAAAAAAAAAGATTAGTCATTCGAGTTCCCGTACTTGTCCGGCTGGAAGCAAAACATCATTTGGTAGTGCGTGCATGATAATAAATTTTTAGCAGAATATGCTTGAGTTTTGCAGCTCACTCATGCATTCTCACTGTAAACATGACGAGCGTTCACTTGTCACGGTTCGGAGATTTAAGAATTTATACGACACTGCAGGTTTTCACCAACTTCAGGAATTTTTTATTGGAATTTATTTAGTATTTTATGAGAGGGTGATAAATTTTTGTTTGTTGCTTATTCATATGATTATCTGCAGCTTATCCATAATGTTCTTATTATCTGGATTCACATGCGTCATCAGAGAAGCAGCACTTGATCGTCAATTTTATAGTCAGTTTGACGGAAGTATGAAAATTTGACCACGTTTGTTCTGTCTATGGAAAAACTTGGCCTAATATTATATTTCTTCGCCTTGGTCTATTTCTTGCAGGGCTTTCCCGCAAATCACAGGAACTTACTGCTCTATTTTTGGCTGTCAGACTCTATTGTAGCTTTGTCATGGAGTATGATATCCACACGCTCCTTGATTCCGCTACACTGGTCACCACTCTCTGGGTTATCTACATGATCCGGCTCAGACTGAAATCTAGTTATATGGATGACAAAGACAACTTTGCAATATACTATGTGGTAAGTCCCTCTACTCTCAGTTATTAACCTTTTTTTTACCCTTGATCACACCTATTTGATGATTTCAGGTCTCAATGCAGGTGATACCTTGTGCAGTTCTATCTCTAATTATTCACCCATCCACACGTCACCATCTCTTGAACAGGATTTGCTGGGCATTCTGTGTATATCTTGAGGCTGTTTCAGTTTTACCTCAGCTGCGAGTCATGCAGAACACTAAGGTATGACTTTCAAATTAGAAAATTACCCTTATTGCATTGATTTCTGATTAATTCTTTGGGAGTAAAAACAGCCTAACCTCTATTAATAATTTCTCCAGATTGTGGAACCTTTCACGGCACATTATGTGTTTGCCTTGGGAATTGCTAGGTTCTTGAGCTGTGCGCATTGGGTTCTCCAGGTTTGATGCAATTCATTATTCCTGTTGGCGGCTGATATGAGAATTGGTCTTCTTTTTCTTGTCTAACAATCTCTTCTCAATGAAAACATCTGCTGCTTCATAAATTTTGTTATCCTCCCTAGTTTATGTTTAGGGACTGGATATTTCTATAGGTGCGAATATGAGAGAGAGAAATGGAAGTCGAAATACGACAAATTTATCTCGGTTGCAAGTATTATTTATGCATTGTAATGACTTTGCTGAGAGATAATGTTTTAGATTTCTGAAAATAATCATCGCTGGTTTTGCCGAATTATGAGTATACGAGCCCCAATATGTCTCTGAAAATCTTGTATGAAGGTATTGGACACGAGAGGTCGCTTGCTGACAGCACTAGGTTACGGGCTTTGGCCTCCTATGGTCCTGCTGTCTGAGATCGTCCAGACTTTCATTCTTGCAGATTTTTGTTACTACTACGTGAAGAGGTATGCCTACTAACTTATCTTCTTTTCACAGAAGATCGCATATATATATATATATTTTCCCCTTCATTGACATGAGGCCCCCCCAATGTTTCTTGCAGTGTTGTTGGTGGGCAACTCGTACTACGCCTTCCTCCAGGGGTCGTATGATGCAACATGTTATGCATTATCCAAGTCGGACTCTGAATCGGCATGTTTTGTTTGATCGGGTCTGGTCCCTCTGCTGTAGCGATAGTTTTGGTCTTCTGTTTTCAGTCTTTTTAACTGTTGGAAGTATATTCCAGTGTTGGTAGAGCTACTTAGCTGTATCATAAGGTGCAGCTATTTATATGAATCAGGAACTCGCAGATACCGTTCGAATTGGATCAGGTCCCACGTTAAGGACTTGTTTCAGCTTTTGTATCGGTCGACTCATACCACCGGAAAATGACATTCAATTTGACACGGTCTGAAAGTACAAACCGGGAAAACACGAAAAACTGTACGTGGGTTAATATTTTTGGGCAGCTTAACATGTCATTATTGAAAATTTTAAAAATTAATAGTTCTATACGTGTACTCATAGTTTAATTTTAATTGTTATTTTAATATTTTATATTAAATTAATATAAAATTAATATTAATTGATAATTAGATAAAAAAATGTATTATGAAATATAAAATTAGTAAAATCTATTTTAAAAAATAATTATTCGTATGATTTGGATTAAATATGAGTCTCTTAAAATATAAAATATTCGTATATAGGTTGAGATTTTTGGATCGTATAAGAGAGTTAAAATTTTTTAGTCACATTAGATATTGGGCTGTGGTGGTATGACTAGAGAATATATTTGTGCCATAGTGACACAGTGTGAATGAATTCATTGGATTGGCTGAGTAGACAGATCTGAATTCCTAAACTTTGAAGACTAGATGAGTAAGTGCATCGTATTGGCTCTATATGTCGAAATCGAATATCCTGATCGACCAAAACCACTAGGGCAGGGCGCTAATGCTCGGTGAATGTCTCCAGCCTCGCACGGTTAGGTGAAGACCTTGGGCGTGTGATTATGCGACGGTCAGGCATTTCCCCGCTCGTTCCGTTGTGTTGCCACGTGGGCGCAAGGGATGCGTGGGATAACTTGTGCAACCTAAGTGCACGAATCCTCATCCCTTCGCCGATCCGATCGGAAAGAAGGATGTAGATTTGATTGAGCAGCGCAGCGGGCACCAAAATTCTACGGAGAATATATGAGTTGTCTTCCTTCCGCTTAAATGCTAAGCATCGGGAGAAGTGTTGCTTGCTTCCCCTTCCCGTGTCCTTCCTACCCTCGTTCTTGTAACTCGTCGGGGTAAATGTGTAAATTTACTCTTCCACCTAACCCACGGCCGGTCCGTCCTGGTGCACACTATAAGAACAGAGGGCACACGTCCAGCTCTTTTCACCTGCGCCGCTGCACGCAATCTTAGGCAATTCTCCTAGCCGAGCCTCTTCTTCCTCGGACGAATTAAGGATGATATTCGCCAAACACTGTGTGGCGGCATGGCTCCTCCTCTTGCTTCTTGCTGCCATCCGTGCCGATGACAATGAGGATGACCCCCGCATGGTGAAACCGATGTCAACCGTGGCACTCTCTGGGCTTGTCCACTTCGATTTACCTCTGCATCATTCTTTTTTTCCTCTAACTGAATACGTATCTTGTCATGTATATAAGCAGCCGGAGGGCTCCTGCTCGGTGATCGAGTTGAATTCCATGGATGACGATGCACCAAGTGGTCCAAGTCCACCTCCTCTGGAGATAGGTAACGATGCCGCATCACTTGTCACCAGAGCCTCGGTGTCGATAGTCTGCTAATAAGTTTTCAGCATGTGCTCCTCCTGATGTCAGACTGCGACGAGGCTTGTTCCGAGCGATGCCGGCTGTCTTCGCGGCCTCACCTGTGTAAGAGGGCGTGCGGGACGTGCTGCAAGCGCTGTGACTGCGTCCCTCCGGGGACCTCGGGGAACTACGACGCCTGCCCCTGCTATGCCAACATGACCACCCACGGCGGCCGCCACAAGTGCCCCTAGGTTGTTGGATATGTGCCTCCATGCACGGCGCTGCCGGAGATCGTTCAGAGTCCGTGCAATCCCACTGAGATAATTATGCTGCACTAATGCTTCTATGAGATTAATCTATGGGTATTGTCTATTGTCCAAATAAGTATATGTATATACTGCCGTCAATATAATATTAAGTTTTATATCTAATTATTTACCTAAATAACAATCATATTAATTTATCGATATTAATACAATTCTAAAAGTGCTTAGACCGACTCTCTTCTTCCTCCATATCTCTGATATCTGCTGAAGGATGTGACCTTCCCCGATCGGGATGAGCCATATAGGCTTGAGGATTGGGGAGGACTCGGAAGTACTCTTAAACTAAAAAGTAAGGGGGCTTGCATATGTAAAAATAAACTATTGAGGGTCTAATTTGGTAAAAAAATAAAAGTTGAAGGACATGACGTTTATCTTCAAAAATCAACGTTTCTTTTCCGAGATACTCCTGAGAAGTAGGTTTGAAAAAAAAAACATAGAGAGAGATAAGGAGACGGAGAAAGAGAGAGAAAAGGTCACGCACTATGCGTGACGAAGCCACGGCCTACGCGGATGGAAATGAATCTCGTCTCTCCTCCGCCTCCGGTCAATTAATCGCCAACAACCCCACCAATTGATCGCCGATTTGGCCCGCATCATGCACCGTACTTCAAAACATTTGCAAGGGCTCTATTGCCACCCGGATTACCTGTTTACAAGCCGATCTGATTTTAATTTAGATTAAATATTAAGAGAAATCTCGCGGGAAAAAGTAATTTCCCGGGAGATTAATGTTATATGGTTGGTTGCGCCTCTAACGGCGACGAACGGCCAGCGCCACCGGACGGCGCCGAGTGCACGCAATGCTGCTGGTAGGTCAAAATATCTGTCCGACGTGGCTGACACGTAGGAATCCGGGCCCCTCTGATGCTCTCTCGCCCTTTCAATCCGACGGCTGAGAGACGACGGAGGGACCCGACCGTCGATTCAGTAGGGGGTCGCGAGGAAGTGGGGTGCCATCGAAGAAGGGAAACGAGTAGAGGGGAGTGAAAGCTTCGTACTTTTTTCGGCATTTTTGGAGCCTGCTGAGCTCTGAGGAAGAGTTGTTGGAGTTTTCCCCTTGATGGCTTGGCTTCCTCTGCTCTTTCGGGGATCGTGAAAGGATTGCTAGTTGGTACACCCAGTCCTGTTTTTGAGAAATCAACGTCATGTTCTTCTGCTTGTTGCAGACTTCTCTTAGTGGGAATCTGTTCTTTTTTTCTTCCCTGTCAGGGGGAGGAAGAAGATGCCATTGAATGCGCGGAAAATGCTTGGTATATCTCTCTGTTTGGGTTGGATCCGGTGAAAAATCTTCCTTCCGTTGATATGTTGTGGGAGATGATCACCGGATAATGCATGATGGTTGGCCCTGAAGAGGATTGCGTGCATTAAGCGGAACTCTGCTTCCCCTCCACTATCTGATCTTCCCTTCCAACATCTGGGATGAGTTGAGATCTTTTGGTCTTTGATTATGTTGTGGCTTTTCATGGTTGTATTGTGAAGAAATTGCATAATTAGTCTCTCTCTCTCTCTGCCCTGTTTCTTTTTGCTCATGTTTTATATCAGGAAGAACCTGATTCTCCGAGAACACGAGGGGAGGAACTTGCTCTTTTCTTGTCCTCTTTTCCTTTAACTCTGACATCTCAGTTGTTATCTGTTCGCCGTCTGTCTCACTTCGGCCCCTTCCTCTGTCATTCTTAAGATTAGCAGCTCGGGTCTCATGTTCTCCGATAGGAAAGCGCAGAGATATCCACCAGCTGATTCTGATTCCCTCTATGATCTCCTGAAGAAAGAAACTTCCCGCACTATCCGCTGTTTTCTTCCTTCTAGCTCTTCGCTGAATTAAATCCACTCTCGCTCCCCCACAAGATTTCCGGGTCTCTGCTTCTTGCCTCCTCAGTCTTGCGATTCCTATGGCTAATATACTTCCATGCTGCTGTCCAGATGGGATCTCGGGTTAGGATTTCAAAGCTCGAATTATTATGAGCCATCAAAGCGGCTTTCAGATTCATCTGGTAGAATAGAGTTATTAGCTCTGTCATCATTGCAACTTCCCCAGAAATGGACAAGGCTCGAGACATGAGGAGGCGACACTTCAACAAGCGATCTCATGACTTCTCCTCCGCCGGTAAATTTCTGATTTTCCAATATAGTGTGAGGCTCTCTGTTTTGTATTTGTGGGGGTAAAAATCGAACATCTAACCTATGATTTTTTGGTCCAGCCAAACCTTTCTTCTCTGCACAAAGAAACAGAGCTTTTATTGTTTGTTCCCTTGTCGCTATCTGAACATTCTTAATTTCATCTTCTTCGGCATGTTGTGTAAAGAGCTATCCACATAATGCTAGCTTATAGTCCCAACCACTGCTGTTTCGCTTCTCGCCTTATCAGAACTTGCGGGCAGAGGCGTTTTAGGTTCGGAGAAGACGAGAACAGAGAGGTTTCAGAGGCTGAGTTTGGTGGATAGCGCAGGTTCGACTTTGGCCTTCCCTGACGGGGAGAAATCAATGGGGCCATCTGATGCGTCTGATAGAGAGCAAGAGCTCCGTAAGGTTGTTGGCCGAAAAAGATTTAAGCTTCCCAGAAAGGTATGCAATGCAATCAGATAGATCGAAGCTTGTATCTGTTGCCAAAATCAGGTGTTCACATTCGCACGGAAGCATTGAATAGATGAATTTCTCTCTCTGGCTCTCTCTCTCTCTCTCTCTCTCTCTCTCTCAGTGAGATAGTGAGCGGAGTTTGGGGCCTCCCCTGAGTCCGACCTGCACTCTGACTTTTGTCTAACTGTTACCTCGGCCGACTGGGGCACTGCTTCTTCGAGGAGTCTATTAATTATTATTCATTTTTCCTTGTTATTTTCTAATTCTTCTTCTGGACTTCTTGTTGGTGTAGCTCCTGGAAGGTTGCAACTCCGTCAAGCAGGCCTCTGTTCCCCGGAAACTCCGGTCAGGTATACATCTTCGGTCAGGAAATGTTTTTTTTTTTTTCTATCAATATCTCTACTTTGTGTTCTTTTTCCTGGGTTTTGCTATATAAAAAATTGTTGGTGGCCTTTTCGTGCAATTAAACCTTTTTGTTTTGGCTTTTTAACTTGATGGGTGGATTAGAACTGAAGCAAACTTGAGATCTCTTCACTTTTTCTTTCTTTTCAGGGACGCAAGATTCTGCGTTTTCATTTTATTCAACTGTAAGATTACACTTTAGTTGCTGCAAGGTTCATGGTGCAATTCATTCTCTCAAATGATGGGCCTTTTCTCCTTTTTGTCCGAACTGAGCTTTTAGCAGAGAAACCTTTGCTTTCCTGTATCACGAAAAGCGCTTCCAATAAGGAAAAATAGTTATGAGAAGACAACTAAATAAAATACTGTGTGGTGAACTTTATGTGCCCACTGTATGGAAAGCTTACTCTGGCATTTTACAGCCATGAAGAAGCGAAGTCCCGAATCTCTTTCACCTCCTATGCCCGACTCAAAGAAGCCAAAATATTCGATACGTGATGGAGAATCCCCACAAAGAGATGGTGCTAAGAAAACTAAAGTGAGCTCACTTCTTTGGCTTAATCTGTTTGCCTTTGATTGAGAGTTATTGATGGTGACATTTTCCTTTGTAGAAACAAGGGAGATCAGATTCGGTCTTTTCTGGGCCAATCACGCAAGAGGAGAAAGAAGTTGTGGAGACATTGTATTCTTTAGCTGGGATGTTCTTAAACAACAATAATGGTAGCAAGAGCAGCAGTACAGATGAAGAATCTTCTCTAGCTAACACTTCAGCTGTTCCTGGAGGAACTGAGACTTCAACTAATTCTGCATGTGAAGGTTATGTGAAGTTTCTTACAATAGCCATTCTCTTATGAAAATTTATCTTGTTCAAGAAGTTAAGTCTTCTAAGTAAATTCTGCAGCTATAGAAGAAGAACTAAAACTATCAGCCCCTTCATATAATGAAGATAGATTGTCTGATGAGACTAGGAGAACCTGCTGTCCTGAGGGACCTATAACTACTCAAAAGCTGGAGTTGCTAGACTGCAAATTATTCAGCAAGGTAGCAGACGGTAGTGCAGAAACTGACATGCAAACCACAACTTCACATTCTCAAAGTGACAAGAGCAATTATGAACAACATGCCTCTGGCCATTTCGTGCTTGCATCAGAATCTAGGCTTGATGCGTGGTGAGTAAAATTAGTTTCGGCGATATTCATGTCCATGCTAATCTATGAGTCTTCTTAATCCCAGTGTTTCTTGGTTTCAGTGTAAATCAACCTGAAAAGATGGATATGTTACTTCATCCAAGGAAACAAGAACGTAAAGAGGTAGCAGTAAGCAAAACTTTGCCATCTTGTAATAACATGTCCATTATGGTGGGAATTTTGGATGAATATCCGAAAATGCCCATTTCTTCTGCAGGTGTCAGTAAATGAAAATCAGTTGAACCTACACCACAAGGTTGAGGACAGCAAGAATAATGGTAGATATTTTTCTGTCTTACTTACAATAACTTGTTCAATTCTTCTGAACTTTGGCCTTATTTGGTTCTTTACTGTAAAAGGTCCAGTGTTGTGGCCAGGCCTGTTATCTCCCTCTGTCTCTCTGGATGACAGTGATCCATTGCAGTAAATACTCTTCAACCATTTGTTAATAGATATATGTCTCTGTGCAAATTGCATTTTAGTTTTTTACATACATTTATCTATCATCTCTGTTACTGCTTGCAATAAAATAGGGTGTCCACTAGCAAGATCCCAACATGGCTGAATGGTGCCTGCTTCATAGATCCTGGACCGACAGAAAGCAGGTCTCCAATTGAGAAGGTAGAGAGGAATTGCTGATCTTTCGATCATATACTCTCTTCCCCACTTTGAAAAGGATTTATCAACTACAACAGACATCTTACCCTCCTCTCAGATTATTGTCTGATTATGGGCCTGATAGAATCCATGTCCTGATTTTATGCAGGTTCCGAGGAGCAGAGTCTACAAGATATCACGGAAGAAATGTGTGAGACACGTCTTCATAAGTCATCTAATACAGGCTTTACAGATGCCCGAGAGGAAAGACAAACTCCAACTTCAGCCTAACCCACAAAGACAATATGAAGAAACAGACCCACGGGTAAATTCAGTGGGGGCCAACTTTAATTTGTTGAAAGATAGTTCAAGTCAAGCCTCTGCTACCGTGATTATCTCTAATTCACAGAGAATTTCTTATCAAGCTGGAAATGCTGTTCCTCGACAGAACAAACACACTCAAGGATCAAAGTCGAGTTTGTCAGAGAATGAGGTAGGAAAAAACAATATTGCACTGCTTACCGTTTCTATCTTTGCTTCCTCTTGTCTTATCTCTTACTTGTCTTCTGCAGGTTAATTTCTTGTCACTCTCCGCATCAGTCAATGGTTTAAATCAGAAGCCAAGTGCTCCAAGTGTGGACTCAATTGTTCGACAACAACTCATGTCAGTGGCCCTCACAACATCCAAAACTTACAACTCCCACTCCTATCCAGAGCAGCTTTCAGGAGTGACCAGCTCACGACAGGTCCAAATTCATTACTTGACAACTGATTTGCTATTTTTCCTAGTGATGCAGTTAATGATATGTCTGCTGTCTGCTGAGCATGTTATCTTTCTTGTGAATTGATCATAGGTCCAATTGCAGCTACCTTCATATCTTGGGAAGTCGGACCGATCCTCTCTTCAACAGGGCTCCATGATTATCTCAAACGAACAGCAGCACCCACAGATGCTTTTGATTGGTCCAACAACCTTGACCCAGCTTAAACCCTCAAGAAACTTGCAGGCTGTCGCACAGTTTCCAACATGGCAAAATGGAAGGATAGAGTCGCCTGAAATAGTTCCATTCACGGCAATAATTCCTCCTCCAGCTTCGTCAATTGAATTACTCAGTGCAAAGCACTCCCAACTGTTGTCTCAACAGCATCTTCATCATCACCGACAGCTGCAGCAGCAGCAGCAGCTTATTTCTCTTCAATCTTCGTGTCTGCCTGCAATAAAGAAAAGTCAAGACAGCCTTCTCCACCCTGCTCACGAAGAAGCTGTGCCGAGGTTCAATGGTAATGGTGCCCTGTCCTTGCAATTGCTGTGCAATGAACGCTTGTGAGTGTAACTTCGTGGGCCCCTGTAAAGTATTAAGCTGACAGTCCCTGGTAGTGAAGGTTTGAATGTCTGAGAATGGAGATCTCTTGAATGGTCCTAGACTTCAATATGAGCATCTGATGGTTGGCACTGCCAATTTGACTCGATCCCAGGAATATAGTTGAAGTTGAGAGGCTGCATTTGGAAGCGAGTGTAGCATAGGATATGCTTTGATCGCATGGGACTATGATGCTTCAAGAAATTTGTATTTAATTTCAGTTTGGTTGGAAAAAGAAGTGTTGAAGGGGTGATTGGAAGGGCCAGGGAACTGACTATAATCTCTTCTAAACTGTATGATATTCTCTCCTATCTACTGAGGAGGTTCCAGCTGTGGCCATCTTATCAGGGCATTTATGCAGCTTATTGTGAAACTCGAAGTGTGCATCCATTGATATTTTGCCCGACTATGGACAAAATCTTGTTCTGTCGGCTGCACCTTCTTTTGGCTCCTGTCAGATTCCCAATAACAGGTAAGGCAGCGCCATCAAGCAGTAGTTGGGTGATTTTGCTGATTTGAGGACAAGGAGGCGGGCAGATCCAGCCACGCCACCAGAACAGCCACTCAACAAGATGCGCATGATGACAATCGAATGGTTCATGGTACATGCATGCACCGGATATGTGTGCGTGGTGTTCTTCTTGTAAAGCTCAGGAGCTGGACTGAAAGTTGGGCCATGGTAGCACTTGGACTGAAAGAATCTATTATACGTATATAATCAAATGGGCCATTCTGTTGATGAACACGTAGCCCAGATTCCTTGTGACTTGCACTCATTAACAAAAGATCACTTCCTTGTTCTTCCCTCTAGCTCCCTTCCGACCCTTCTCTCACAACTCAACCCAACTGTTCAAGTCCATTCGCCTGTGGATTTAGATTAGGATTATTTGGATATCTGGTAAAGAGGCAAGATAAGGAGTAATGTTGACGCCCTAAAAACGATTCCAATTAAGTGTGAGTACGTGTTTTAGATAGCATATGAAACGACTCTATATTCAAAGTGACAAAAGAACGAAAGTACAACGGGAAAATTAGGGCACAGCAGTGGCCGCAAATGCAATCACATGAACGGAATGCTTTGTCGGTTCATCCACCCGTTTGCCGTTTTCGAGCAAAACAAGTCCATATTCACATGATCTATCACCTCAAATGGGGTTAAAAACACGATCGGGAAGCGAGTAGCGACACAAATGAATTGGTACGGTACCTCGACCAACTATAGTTGTTGATGAAGTTCAAGAAGTCCCCCCTGCTCCTTTCCTATGGCCCGGCCCGTTGCTCAACAAAATAAAGGGTTGCAGCATAAAGGAACGAAAGCTGAAGCAACAGCAAATTTACAACCACCAGTGGTTCGACTCCTTCCTTCATTGTCGTCCAGCACGTACAACCTACTTTTTCCTTCTCCAATGGTTAAATCAGGGACCCACCACATCTGTTTCATTACGGGTCACAACAGATCGGGCCTTCCTCAATCTGACCTTAGTTCGATGGAGGGTCTCCTCCATGACCGTCTCTTTCGGTGGTGGGTTGGGATTTTCATCAACTGCAGGTGGCGCACCTTTGGCTCTCGCAACTTCAACTGCAGCTTGCGGAGACTGAGCTGAAGAAGTTTCCGCTGAAGTTGCTGACTTTGGAGGTGCAGGAGCTACAACCGAAGGAGCTGCTGCCTCAGGCGCATTTGAGGGACCTGCCAATTCTGCGACTTCCTCTTGGTCTTGGCTCGATGATATGCTTGATGAGGGAGATGGTGGCTCCTCGATCTCTGCTTGAACATTTCTTGAGGGTTGGCGATTTTTTGCAGTAAGTGCCTGATCATCCCTGGGGCCTTGCTGCTGGGGCTGCAATTCCAGTGGGGTTAAGTAAATATCAGGAGGGAATGAGTAGGGAATAGAGTGAACACACTAGAATGATAAATTATTAAACTTGACCACCCATAATTGGCACGGTATATCTCAAAATTATAGTGGCATCAATCATAGAAAGACAAACATTCTACAACGCTCAGTCCACAGCATGAACTTAACCCTGTATCAGATTATTAATACCTGAGCTGAGGGAGGTCGAGGTGTTGATTGAGCAGCAATAAACTGCAAAATATAAAAAATCCTTGTCTGACCATAGCTTGCAGCTCTTTGCCAGTACAAAATTGCCATATCTCCAACCCTAGTTCTCAACTCCATCAAGTTTTGATCAATTTCATTCTCGTGCCTTGCCACATAAGGTCTAAAGAATGAGCCGTAAACATATGTTGTTCCCTGTAATTGCAACATAATGACGTCCGAAGTGTAAGGTGTATCATGCCAACAGAGAATCAAGTTCTTCAGTACTTCTCATCATTCCAGATTCTAAAGAAAGCTGCATACCTTAGTCTTGGGATACCACAGGTATATGAAGAACGCCAATTTTGCCTCACTGTACATGGGAACCCTTCAAAGGAAAAGGTAATTGTTTGAGATAAGAACTAGACAGCAAATGCCTAAGGCAGAAGCAATTCCTCCACAGCTCGCAAATTCAAGTGACCTACCATGAAATGAAAGCATCGCCAACTCTCTCAAAGACCGTCAGAGCAGCAACCAAAATCCTGCAACATAATAGCAACAAATTACCCTAAAATGCATAATATTGTATACATCAGGAAGGCTTTCACTCTAATGTGCAAGCAATATACCAATACTGGCACCAAAATAGAAGTTGCTCAATCTCCAGTTTATTCTTCTCAACAGTCTTGTAGCACTCATAGGCTGGATATGCATAGCCAAAAACCAACCTGGGAGGATAATTCAGAAGGAATTCATTAGCTCCGACAACCAAAGTATATATATATATATATATACATATTGACAGGAACAGAAGGACATTAGGATGATGGACAACATACACAAGTCCCCTGGTAAGAAAGGATCCAAGCATTTTGTCTTCCTGCAAACAGGGGAAAAACTGACAGCTTAGATGCAACATAAATGCGATCAACCAGTATTGTAAATGAAAACATTCTTTAATGCAAGTAAATGTTAGATGCATTGTTTCTAGATGATTATTCACACTACAACTTCCAATTTCTCTACCAGCTCATGTATCTGGCATCATATGGACCAGTTGGTAGCTGGCATTACACCCTCATCTTTCCAGCGATGAATATTACTTGAGCTGAAGGAATGTTTATTTTCTAGAATATACTGCTGGAAGCAGTTTCAGTTCATAAAATTAGAAGCACATAGAGTCCAAGCTAGTTGATTAAACTGTGAAATGAATAGTGTATATGTCATGTTTCTACTCCACCAAACTTCTCAATACTGACTAATGGCCGTTGTAGAAGATGAGATCAATTTTCGTATTTATATAATAATTCAAGTCGCTCTCCCAACCCAAAGTAACACGCCATAATATCACTGCTTTCCCTAACTTCCACAGAATACACACAGAAGCACAACAAACATTGATGAATACAATGCCAGATTTAAAAGAGAGCTGGATCAAAAGGATCTGTATAATGAAGAGGCCATATCTGGATTGGGGCGAAAATGCAGGGAACATATAAAGAAAACCGCTAGCTTTCATCGAAAGAACGGGAAAAAAATCCAAATTGCGAGCAATCCACCATCGGTTGAACGAAGTGGCTCTTAAGCTCAAAATAGAAAAAGAAAAACTGAATCCACAACAAAAATAAAGCAGCAAGGAAAAGGCAGAGTAGAACCCGCAAGCAAGCTAGAAATCAGATTTTGCGTGAAAATGCAGACTCATGCATAACAATAGCATACACGTTAAACAGAAAAGAAGCTATTCAACAGAAGCATGGTCCAAGAACAAGAGAAAGCAACCGAGGAATCAGTGAATACCTTCGACAATTATACTAGAACTGGACGGAGGAAAAGGACGATAGTGGACCGGATATGAATGGCACTGAGATTTGAGCTCCGGTTCCGCAATGGCCAAAAAAAGGATCAGAAGACGTAGCAAGTACAAATCAGCTCCGTCGAAAGGCCAACGGCCTCGGCGAACCGTTGCTATGCGTCGGCGATCACCGACAGATAGAGAGAGAGAGAGAGACCCGATTTTGAAATCTATCCACTATATTTTGTTCGAGCGAGAGGGACGCAGCATAAATAAGAGGGAAATGGGCTCCGGATTTGTGAGAGCGGGCCCGAAAGCGCCCATCGGGTTGGGTTGGGTTGGATTACCTTTTCTAGTGTGCGCCTTGCAAAGGTGCGCCGTATGATCGCCACCGTGATCTCATCACACGGTTCCTATTGGATCCAGCCGGGAGGAGGACCCGGTTCGGTAAAAGCTGAGTCATGAACATACGGTATAACGGTAATGTTTTTAAGTAAATTTTTTTTACTAATTATTAGAATGTTTCCTAATGTTTTTCCTCTGCATGCACATCATAGGGGATGAATCAGAAGGGTCTTTGAGATACATTGCAGACGACATTGGTTTGTGATCATTTACATCAATAGTAAAAGTAAGTAACTCTATCTTGAAAATGAATCATGTTACTTAAATAGAAGATATAGATCAAAGATATGTAATTATATTACATGGGAAGATAAGTATAATCCTCTCTGGTATGTTTCTTTCTCCCTTTTTTTCTTGTGTCTACATCATGTCCCCTCTTTTCTCGGCCAACATAATTGTCTACTCATACCCTGGTGAAGTGACGTAGATTTAGCAACAAAAGGTACTGTTCCTTTGGCCGAGGGAATTGCACAGGGAACCACGATGAGGAAACTATTCCAAAAGGGAATTGCCCTCTCGGAGAGAAATGCCCCCAGACAATTAATAGCCTGAATATCATCAGATCAAGTCGAACGAGTTCAGTCAGAATAGCAAGTTCGGTGTTGTCCCCCACAAGTTGATGATGATGTACCCTCAACAACCAATTTACTTTAACAGCTATCCATGGCTGAACAACCCGACTACTCTCTGGAGCCTATGTGAACGGTGCAGTTTGTCGTCCCAGTAAGCTAGCCCATATTACCCTCAAACTTAATGTAGACAACAAGTGAACGAAAGGCCCTTTAGAAGTTGTTAATGCACGCAGTTAACCCCCTGGTACGTGCCAATGTATCTTGAAGTCCTCTGTCTCATTTCTCGGAAGCAAATGTGATAAGGATGGTTGTTAGGCGGATCCTAGGCACTTGCAAGTTCAACGACAGTAATTGAGAAACCGATTCAGCTGGCTAAATCGGCCTCGAAAAGATTCTTCAATAATTTCTTCTTGTGGGTCGGGTGTGGGAGGTAGAGGAAGCATCCAATGTCCCCATACCGACATGATAATGTCATATTTTTCATCAGGAAAGCTTTCGATCGATGCTGTGCGGTGAGTGGGGATGATGGGGAGAGAGAGAGAGAGAGAGAGAGAGAGAGAGATTGTGGGCATCCCCTCATGTGGTAATTATATGTGTTTGTTGGCTTGTCACTTTCAACTCCAAAAAAACACCCCTTCTATCTTTGCCCCTTCCCTGTTCTTTTACTCCCCCCGTATATTACAACACAGTGCCAATTTTATGTAAACATATTAGTAGGCGATCGAAGGTCGCCGAGGCCGAGGGGATTCACAGGGGAGGATCCCGACAACAGTCTCGTCCCAAAACGATCCGTAAGGAGAAAATCTATGACCAGACAGTCGACCCTGCTCGAGTGAGAAAAACTGCATCTTTTTTTTTCTTGTTCTGCTTGGGCTTGTGATCATCGGCCCACCATACCTTTCGTAAAGCGAAGAACAGACAGCAGACCTGCTAGTTGGCCCAATTGCAGCTTTTGTGACTTTTAGCTGGGGGGAAGCTTCCGACTTTGCTACAGCAAGCTAATGTCTCTTCTACATCAATTTCCATCCTCGGAGCTCTGTTAGATTCTAACTCCGCCATGGATGGTTCAATTCGAATGAGGAGATGTGTAATAGCAAAGTGAAAAAAACAAAAAAAAAACCAGGTTAGACTAGGGAGAGAGGAGAGAATTCGAATAATGAAAACACACATGTGCTCTTTGCCTTTTTGAGGACTCCTCGGACTTCGTAGACATTGCCAGGAATTCTCTTGGGATGTTAAGATCAATGGGCCCATGGCCCAATGTAGGCCCAATGGGCCCGAACTTGTTTGTGAACGACGTGGTTCCAGTTGTCGAAAGCAGGCCCCACATATCTCTATCCAACTTCCGAATCCGAGCTCCAATTAGTGGCTCTCTGTAACTCGTCGACAGCCTCCCCCTGCCCAGTGCTGATGCAGAGATGTCGACAGCTGTTCCATTCTCCCGCCTCCGCTCTCCCCTCCTCTGCTGCCGCCCCCTCAGGCTCTCATCCTCAGCTTCCGCTTCCTCTGTTGCCCGCAAGCCCTCCGGAACTCGACGGTCCTCGTCCTGCTATCCCCGTATCAGAGCCGAGTTAGACCAGAACACGGTATTCTACCACTCCCAGAATTTGCATTGCCATATCCTTGGAGCTCCTTTTATATGGTCCTGCAATGTAATTGGTGAACTGGGGGTTTTCCCGCAATTTTGTTTTTCATTGAAGGTGGTAGCTGTATCTGTTGGCCTTGTTAGTGTAGCAGTTGGCATAGGCGTTCCCATCTTCTACGAGACCCAAATCGATAATGCCGTAAGTCTTCATTTCATTTCGAGCTGCTAATTTTTTAACATTGTGGGTTTCGTTTGCACTTCTGTCCGTGACACGCTGGGGAGTCTGAGCCTGAGGCCAATGTTTTTGCATTTGAATGATAGGCTAAGCGAGAAAATACACAACCTTGCTTTCCCTGTGATGGATCTGGGGCACGTAAGTGAATTAATTTCACTATTATTATCATAATTTTCACCTGTGTGGATGCATTTAATGATGTTCTCATAGATATTCTTCAAAGTTTGCTGCAGGCCAATGCACCTTTCTAACATGTCCATGGTAGCTGGGCGAAAATTTTCAACTTCATGCGTCAGTTTTCTTGATTTTCATCCAATGTGCTTTCGGCTAAGAAAGGGAAATTTAATTTTTACATTCATTCCTTGCTGTTTCATTGATTCGATGGTTTGATTTTTGTGCATCTAGTCAAGCTGTTTCCCTGTATAATCCCAGCATCATTCATCAACTTTCACGAGCTGTTTTGTTAGTGTCATCTGTGTTGGGTGAGAGACCAATTTGCCTAGAAATTTAAATCTTATCTGAAGATGCACGAACATGTAAATAGTTATCAGAATCTGTCCTTCAGAAGTGAAGCCGAGAAGATTGAGCTGAGTGATATTATCTCACTTGAGTCCAACATCCGTTTGATGAAGTTCAGTAGTACCTGCATAAGTCTATGGTTTTGATGATGCAAATCAATGATATGAACGAAGTCATCCGGCTCACCAAACTTCATGCAAGTTCACATATCAGCTCTTACTTCTAGAATGGTACCAAATGTGTTAGTTCGCTAAATTTAGCTATTAAATTATTATCCAGAAAGATGTAGATTTTGCATGGGAACGGGGACCGTGACAGCAGAGCTGGGAGGGGGCGAGAAGGAGGTCTCAAATTGTATCAACTGCGACGGCGTTGGGTCTCTAACGTGCACAACTTGTCAAGGCTCTGGGATACAACCTCGATATCTCGACCGCAGGTAACAATTCTACTATCTCAAATCCTGAACCCCTGAAGACAGTAACCTTTGGGTATTGAAATATTGACGCAGTCAATCCTTTTGTACACAGGGAATTCAAAGATGATGACTGAATGAGGATGCTGAATATACTACACAGCTCGAGAAGATAAACCTCAAGATGTTACCACGCCATTACTTTACGAACTTATGGAGTTGAAATCAGATTCTGCTGGTGCAAACTGCTTCTTTTAACTCTTCATCTGATGTTACCGTACACAAATTCATGGGGACTGTTCATGTGATAGCATACGACTGATTTATTTCACTTTCATTGATCAACATTCATGCGATTCTCATACCAACAATGTGCGCTGAGGAGTTCAGGGTGCCAATTCCATTGAACTTCTTCTTAACATTTCTATTACTTTCACTGGTGAGTTTCAGTTGATTTGATCAATCAATTGTTCGTGAGGAATCTTGAGGATTGCGCTTACGAAATTAATTGGTTGTATTTTGACAGTTTGCTTCAATTTGCCAAGAACAGTGAGCATCCAATCAATCAATTTCTTGATTTAGCGGGGTTTCCGAGGCCCAAAAACTAGTGATCTGCTCAATAGGAGCCCATGAACAGGATTGGCATAAAGACTTGTTCCAAAATTTTTTTTTTAAAAAAGCAAGAAACCACAATTTCAATNGAACAGGATTGGCATAAAGACTTGTTCCAAAAATTTTTTTTAAAAAAAACAAGAAACCAAAATTTCATTAACCTGAATCAATTAGCGACGTTATTACATCTGAAGCATCACTCCCACCATCTCTACAAAGATCATATACAAGGTACACCGTTGACTCCATCTGTTTTTCTCGACTTGGAAATCGACGATCCTTTAGAGTAAGCCTAATGCACGCTCTCTTGTCTCCAAACAATGATAACTCCATATGTCAACTCATTCCTAGAATTTCTTTTGCTAATCTGCAACTTCTCAGCCATCACACGAGGATTATATATAAGGCTTTTCGGCTTTCCCTGATCGCTCGCTGATTATAGATGCAATGTTGGTCAAGGCTCGAAAAGGACTAGGCAGATAGATGCACGCGTCGATGGCGGCATTTGCTGGCTAGTACTTGCAAGGAAAGGCAAGATGGGGTTGTCAATGCTCCCGTGGTCGACTATGGTAAATTTCCCCACGTTTTTCATACCCATAATATACATATCTAGAAAAAGCATATAGAAGGGGAGAGAGAGAGAGAGAGAGAGAGGAACTAATTTGTGTTAGGTGGGGTGGGTTATTAATTCTCTTTTGTAATAAGTAAATTATTAAATTTGAGTACTAAAAATGAAAACTTTACTTCTTAATATGCTAATTGTTCAAATTTAGAGTAGTTAAAACTTATGCATGACATGCAGAATGAAGAGAGAAGAAGAGGAGGATAAATAGAAAAGAAGAGGAAGGAAAGGGGTCATAGTGGAAGCACATAAAAGCTATGATGAGATCGATCCCACAAAGACAGCGATAAGGTTCAGTGCTTATCCATAACAGGGAATGGTTTTGTCCGAGGCGGATCAGCCCACCACCCTCATTGAGCAAAGCTCACGAGGCACTGGCGAAAGGAAGGTGGGTGGGTGGAGCCTTCTCTCCACTTTCTTCTTGAGTTGTCGCTGTCCTTTGACTGAAAAAAAGGTTGCCCCTCTTTTAACTGCTGGTGTACCCTGTGGCTCTTAATCAACTGGACAATCGATCGGTTTGTTATTGCATGATGAGAGCAGTACTACGTTCCACATGCACACCCTTTTGTCTCATCTGACACCAACATCGAACATCTCATCCGGAACGGAACGTAACTTAACTCTTACAGACATATACGACTTTACCAAAGTGGAGCATGCTACTTCTAAGTGCCAGGAGCCATATGTTTGCATGGATGGTCCAAATATGGTTAATTCGATGCCAATAGACAAGGCTTAAAGGGACATCACAGCTAAGGTTAGACTAACATGTTGCACGTTTTTTAATCCTTTTTTTTTTTATCAGTATTACCCCTTTTCTTTTGATCTCTTTGAAGTTTTGAGCTGAGAAATTATAGGACTTTAAGTTGAGCTAAGACCCACAAATCAACATCGACAACTAGTGAGAGCACAGTTGAAACATGGGAGGTTGCTTGCCTCTCTTGGGCGCTTTTTGATCACTTCCTCTCTACCAGAAGAACCGTGTCAATCAACGTTTAGTCAGCAGTCTGCAAAATTTTATAAAGATGACGATTGAACTGCCCTTGTGTCGCGCATATGTACAGTAGATTGATCATATATATTGATCGGATAACTTAGGGTACTTTACAAGGGTCACCCTGTCCTCCGTCTTATCGACGACGCTGAGGCGCGACCATCTCCTCTGGTCTGTGGACTTCGCTACGGTACGACAAAAGGACAGGTGTCCGTGGTGGCCTCCAATAATTGATTGGTCACTTTCGTTTCCTTTTCCTTCAATAATGGATGGACCTGAGGCCCCCTCCCCATATCGCCAACAAGAGGCAAAAAAAAAAAAACAGGTCCGACCACCTCCACTGTTTTCCGAATTCGACGCCGTCTTCCTCATTCTCCGGATGTCCAACGGGATCGGGGGCGCTCATCCATCCTAAAAGTTATATCTATGATGATCGGAGGCGTGACTTGGTCAGCAATACAGTGCTGTACACATGCGTAGGTTTCTCCAAGTTCACCAAAAAGTATCTCATGATCATAATAATATAATATGATCGATCCTAAGAGTGAGACATATGCTTAAATTATTGTAAACCATATATGTATAACTAGCTAATTCAATCTCGGTGGATCGGGTTGTGTCTTGCTTTTCGGCAAAGGAATCGAGTCTCGTCCGGAGGGTTAACGATGATCGAAGAGATGATGGAGACAGGAAGGGGAAAGCACAATAGTACACACACACACATATATATATATATATATATATATGAAATTTGCCCAAATTATGAAATTTCTTTCTCCATGTACAGACATCTGTGACCTGTATCAACGCCTATGAAATGAAAGCAACCGGTAACAATCTGCTCATTCTCATTTGTAAAGGAAATAGAATATTGATAATTTTGAAGGCAATTCTTTCTTTTTTTTTAGTCAGCATATAATAGGATAGAAAAATGATAAATAAAGCAGAACAGGAAACTTGACTAGTGTATCAAACATGAGATTGGGATTCCACAGAGTCTCGTTTGAACCCTAATTGAGAATCGAATCTATTTTGCTTCCCCAGCTAGCCCACTAGTCAGAGTATAACGTTCTTATTTCCCACAGAACTAAGTAGAAAAGAATTTCACAAAGCTAATTACGAAAATCAATTTATCCACAGACTTGTATGTAAAGGGGGACTCCGAGGGGTTCAAAGGGTCCTCCCCATATACTACGGGTACGGGATGTGCGGTTGGCCGTTGACCGTTGAGAGAGGTCAGGTCTGATCTAAGATCGATCAAACGGCTGCTAATGGACACGGCTCCGTTGATATATCTAGTTACGCGGGTGGGTGAGTCGGTCGGTCGGTCGGTCGGTCGGTCGGTCAACGTGCAATGTCCGACTTTGTACTGTGCCCGAGCTGCTGCCCTATCTCCCAGCTGAGCTTGGAGGCCACTCCTGAATGCTTGGGGACATATTCCTGGACAGAGTCAATCAAGCAATCGGGGGAAGTCAGTTTTGAGTTCGACCGGAGGATCGACCCGAACCGATCTGCACCTATCCAGTGTCGTTGTCTCTTTATAGATCTCGAATGAACATGCAGTTAATGACTTAGCACAGGTCTTCCATGTCATTTATTTGTTGAGAACATTAGTTTTTTTTTAAAAAAAAAAATAAGTCGGGGCAAAATTATTGGCCGCTTGCACGCGTGTAACGTGCATTTAATATTGGAATTTTGCCTCTAGTTAGGGAGAAAAGTGATTTCACGCAAACGAGTCAAGCGGCACAGGGGGAGGAATATTCTATTTAGGTAAACCTCAAGCTTCGTGAGCAGTTCGAGGGCAGTTGGGGCAGACACAATTATATGGCGGGCAGCGGGCGTCACGAACCCTTCATCCACCGCCTTGTCTATGAACGTCAACAGCGAGTTGTAGTACCCGTCCACATTCAACAATCCCACCTGGAAAACAATATACTTAATCAGATCTGATCGATCAGTCGGTCCAGCGTCGGTATCGAGCGCTCATATAGCCGGTTTATCGGAAATGGTGCGATGAAATTACCGGTTTATCGTGGATTCCTAGCTGGGCCCAGGTGATCACCTCCAGGAGCTCTTCCAGTGTTCCATACCCCCCTGCAAATATATGCAGGCAATTACTAGTGGGGATGAACCTCACGGTTCCCACTACCGAGCATGTTCGTAAAATTCAAGTGTTTGATTGGATACCCGGCAAGGCGATGAATGCGTCGGCCTGACGAGCCATCTCGGCCTTCCTCTGGTGCATGCCGGAGACGGCCCTGACTTCCCCGATAGTCTCCCCCGTGAGCTGAATCCAGGTGGGGAAAAAAGGACAAGCCAAAAACATGAACCGGGTTTCCAATTAAGGGAATTCTATAATTTTCCCAAGTGGTCTAGAAATCCAAGAGGCAAACTATTTCAAAACTCAACTTGATGATACAAGTAGCCAATAATTGCACAAGAAAAGACCAACTAGATGGGCTAATCAACTTGACATGAAAATTACCTCTCTTGGCATTAGTGTCCTGGGAATCACTCTGCAGGAAAGCAGATTATGGTTAAAATGATTAGGATTTCGAGTTAGAAATCGCGAGAGCTCTTGAGAAAGAATTCAACCATGTCATATTTGTCGGTCTTATTTAAATAATTAATTTACATAGAACACCCATTCCATATGACCCCTTCGATCCTGATTATTACCCTTGGGGTCAGTTGGAGAGAGGGTGGATGGGGGAAGAGGTGAGCGTTACCCTAAGACATGGCGGCCGCCATCATAGACAACTTGAGAGACGAGACCCATCAGCCCGATGCTCCCTCCGCCATAAACCAAGTCAATGTTCCTTTCAACCTGCGTAAGTTATGTTCATTAATGGATGTCAATGACGTGTCCGATTCACCAAAAGAAGTAAAAAAAGGGGGAAAACCCATATTTAACTTGACTATAATTGTATTCTGTACTCGATCATCGTTGCTGCCGTACTGTAATTTCTTTGGCGCGACCCTCACGCATTCATTAATTTACTCATCCCTTTCATTTTCCAAGGCAAAGATGAAAGACAGACAGGGTTACTGAAAACAGGGGGACTCTGCTCTCAGTTGCCGGGCTTGCACCATGGGAATTGAAACGTGTTAGCAGCAAAATAACACAGAAGCAGCATCTGATTCAGCTCGAAAAGTCACCGGCTATCGTGGATTACATACTGCGCGGGACAGGTATTAGAATTTCGGGTCGGGAATGGTCGAGAAGGAAAATTTTTTATGAGGAACTTTCCGAGAAAATTGGAGAGTCAGGAAGGCGGCCGTCCTACTGCCTCGACGAGTTAAGAAGACAAACAAATACTTAACAGATGGGGTGGAGTGAGGGGGAGATTCAACACGGTATCATCGCCACCAGCAACTGATATGGCAGGAGAAACGAATACAGCATGCACAGATAGATAGATAAAAGTACCAGTTGCTTGCCAAGTTGAATAGCAGCGAGCTGGTAGCTCGGGTTCCTCCCGGGGCTGCTGCCGCAGAAGACACAGACTCGGCGGAATCTCGACGGCGATCGGACGGGGCCCTGCGGCCGCTGGAGCTGGTTGTTGCTGTTTTCCATATCAGGAGATCCTCTTCCCCTCCTCCGAATATGCCTGGATTGGTATGTTCCCTTCCTCCCCCGAGATGGAGAGACGTGATTTTTGTGATCAGAGGAGGGAGGGAGATCTCTGAGGCCAAAAGTAAGGGGAAAGAACGAATGTTGCTGGCTCTTCCTATTGGTATTGGCGATGGTCCCCTCGTCCTCTCTATATACATACACATCCCATCAGGCAGCGCCCCTCCGTCATATATAAACTCTGGTCCAATCCCACTGTCACCCGACACGTCACATCCCTCAATTTCTGTTTCTCCGTCTCGCGATTTTTTGGACTTAATATTTATATTTTCTCTCACCCCCGGCTAACCATAAAACTTAATAGATTTTGATTATCTCTGGTTGAAATATGGTCTATTCAGTGTATATTCCCTTACTAATACTCCGCACCCTGAAGTTTCAAGCCTAGATCAGTTTCCACCCCCCAAGTTTTCCTGCCGCGCAGCTCCCCGCTCCTCGAGACGGATATGGGTCTCGCCTCGCGGCAGACTGCATAGCATTACCTCCTGGAAGTACTAGAAGCGTACTTTCGAAAGAATCTATTATTGATTCGGATTCTTTAGTTTCTGCTGGGGAGTCGGATTGATTTTTATGAGAATTAAGTTAGTATCCACTTAAAAAAAATAAAACTGTTAATCTTATTACATATAAGTATTGTTTATTATTTATAACATTTTATTATTTAATACTCACTCTCAAGGCGAATAGGCTATATTAGTTTTTGAGGACGTGTCCTTATCATTAATAGAGTTGGAAGTCGTCACGATTATTTATTCCAAAATGTTAATCTTATTAGATAATGATATTATTTATTATATTTTATTATCTAATATCTGCGCTCATAAATCTCAATATAATATGACAATTGAGAAAAAGAGATATGGACACCATCCATCCTCTTATCACTTGAAGAGCTTGTCGTCTGCTACATAGAGGCACATGATGGTACGTACCTCAACCTCATGTCGGGCACGTGCAAACAGTACACGTTTTTGCTTTCGGGGTGCATTAGAAAATTGATATTATTTGTATGTAGAAATAATTGTGCATGTATGAAATAATTGAATGATACACTTAAAAAAAAAAAAAAGATCTTCAGAAGGTGAGATCCCACCTTTAATGGGGAACTGAATTCAGGGGGTTCACGAGAGAAGGGTCCGACTTTGATGGAGATTATAGCACGCAGCTGTATGTGCTGATGATCTTAGGTATGTATATTCAGATGCAAAGAAGGGATGGATAGGGCAGCAGCCTATTCGCTCGGCAAACAAATAATATCAATATCCCATGAGAAAGGAGGTTCGATAGGGTAGGATCGTCTTTTACCAGCAAACGAAAGTTGTACGCTACTCGCTAATTCTTTCAAGATCAACGGGGAACTTATTACTGCAAGACGGTATGTCAACAGGGGAATTAGATCTGTGGCAAAATTGAATGTGTATAAAAATATGAGGGGACCAAGAGATGTCAGTAGGGACGAGCAAGTGCTTGCCCTCCATAAACGTTGTAAACCAGTCGAGCTCGAGGAAGGTCAGAGACGATGCATGCTCCTGGTCGATGTTCGGTTAGTTGATTTTCCACCGGGAAAGAGCGTGGTTCCAGGCTTGCGATCGGGCCGTCATGTCGATCATACACTTATTGGATGAATCAGTACGACAATAAGTGTATGTTAGTATACACGCACTACGACTGCAGGCCATATAATAATAATAATAATTCACGTCGGAGCAAAATAATAGGCACTTGCTCTATGCCCTCTCGGCATGCGATCGGGTATATGACTTGCTAAAGTTGTCGAGAGCTATGGGCTAGATATCAATGCCATGAGGACATCCTCATGGGTGTTGTTCATTAATTTATAAGATAATACCTTTTCAACGTGAACATGTTCATGAACCTGGGCTTAAAATTTTCATATACTCACCAAGAAATCTAATAAACACCGACCAGGCTTACTTTGGATTATGCAGAATAGTCTGTCGAGCTACTAACATCCAATGAGAAGGGGATGAGTTTGAAATTAGTGGCTTCGTGTGAGACCTACTCCTCACTACCCTCCAAGAGATGAAAATAAAGAACTAAATATCTCTTCCGTCAAATCTTTGGAATTACATGGCACATGTCAAAGCAGACTGGAACTGCCGTGCGACAAGACGATATGACATATATGTAGATGATGCCGACTTTCACCCGACTCTCTCAACGCTTTTTGCTGTTGGCTTTATGAAACTTCCGCATCAATTCTCTGTTCTCGCTGGCTTGAGAGAGTTGTACTGATTGGGGGTTGAATCGCGATGAACGACGGCTGAGAGGTCGACGTTGCTTAGTTAACCGGGACTCCCCCTTCACGAGGAAGTCTCCCCGGGGCCCGGCACAGCCAGAATTTGCGGGTCGTAATTTGTGGGTCTACGGCGTCTCATGCCCCTAGCTAGGGCTATGTATACCTGAGCATATTATATATATAGTCGCCCATATATCATCTATCGTTTCCTTAAGCCACTCATTAAACCCCCCTGAGAATCTCGGATCGTGATCTGGTTTTCTCCGACAAAGTTGGGTTGGGTCGGGTCAGTTTCTTTCTGCTTTGCTTTTCTGTGTTAAAATGTCGCAGACCAATTTCAGTTCGTTCAAAGTTGTCGCAGAGAATTGCAGGAAAATGCATCCGAAATGCGAAATCTATCCTGCAAAAGTTGTTACTGATGCAATACCGAACGGATTGGAACTAGAAGGAAGGAATGCACGAGCTCGGCTTTTCCTTCTCGCTAGTATCAATATGAACGAGCAAATATCCTGTGATTATTCTTTTCCGATAATCGGATGAGAGAATTCCCCACACGAGCCGAGCATCAATGGTTGTGTCTGCAACTGTGTTAATCCAACTTCCAACTTTTGATCCCGATAAGAAGCCGTCCAATGAGGGACCGTGGAAATGTTCTTTCGAGCTGCTCCAATAATTTTTCTCAGTTGTCACCGAACAGGAACAGCACTGCCCTGCCCACATCAACGCCATTGAGTCTCCAAAATTAATTTAATTAATTAATCAATCAATATAAAGAATTTATGGTGCTATATAAATTTAATTGATTTTGCATATTCTTCTCTCTCTCTTTTTTGGGTTAATTTATCTTATTTCACCCTTCTTACCGCCTGCAATCATTTTTATTTTTATTCCTTTAGAGTGAAATAAATTTCCAAACCATCATCTGTCAATTTATTCGTGTTTAAAATGATTCAAAAAGTGATGAATATGTCTCAATCACGAATTTTTAAAAATCACCGGACCGTATAGTCTTAACAAAATTTAAGAGGTACGGTACTTATTACTGAGCGGATCACAGCGACTCAAATGTAATTATTGCATATTCTTATATTTAAGCAAAGCTTGGTTTCCTCGTGACTTCCTCGCCAGCTGACGATGATGAAAGGCACCATTCTTATCCATACTTTGAACAGAATTTGACCATAAATTATAATAATCCTTGAATATCATTTATTTTGGTTATAAATTTCCGACATGATGCTTTATCCGCGACTAAGCCAAATGCGCCTTAAAGGCCATACACGAATCAATGACGTCACCAGTATCCCCCTGTGAGTGCGCGCGCATCTGTGTTCGTGTAGTACACTCATCGCTATTAATTATTTTAATTATATATATATATATATATATAGGAAGGAGCCGAGAACACTAAAGTCGGTCTTATTATTATTATTATTATTATTATTATTATTATTTTGGATTTGTTGGATTGAAGTTAATTTAAAGAAAAGTAGCGCTTTTGGGTCTTTTGACCAACCTGTCACTGTTTACTGTATTTTACTAAACCGACAAAAGTAGACAGTGAAATAACCCCAAAGGAAAATGGTGATCGAGTGATGTACGCCTGTGGCTAGTAGAGGAACGCTTCTTCAGCTCAAATGCCATAAGTCTAATGTATCCCATAATAATTTTATCCTTTCACGATCCCTATTTTAGTGAGGTAACGTAGTTATTTTTTAAGGAAAATATATATTGGAAGGTGGGGTTAGGGAATAACCTACCCATCAGATTTAAATTATAGGAATTGTTTGTGCATTTGAAGGTAAGGCCAAAATGATTTTGGGAACCATATTGCCTTTTTTTTAGACTATTGGGTATGTCGGATCCATGCCTTATAGTTTCCAATGTTAATTGTTGGCAAGTCATCGGATGTCATCCAGTTAAAAGATGCAGCCGAATTCTATGTTTGGCCAAGAGAAGCTAAGAGAAATGACACTGAGTAGGTATGCGCCGGCAATAACATTCAACACGGAAGGGTCAGCTATGTTTGGCTTATGTTATCGCCGACAGAACCGAAGCCACCGTACCAAACTAATGTAATTGGCCAGCTATAGCCTTGATGCCCAAGTTATCAGACAAGTGAAGACCGACACTGACAGACAGGTCCACGTGTGGAAGACCCAACAAAAACGGGATCCTACCCTTTATTTTCTCGGGTCTCTCTAGACTATGTGATCCTCATCCCCCTTTTATTTCTCCACGGACTCATGATTTCATTATAAGGGTGAGATAAACATCGATGAAATGCACAACACTTTGAGTACATGCATATACCTAGTCTTGCCAAGAGTCGTTTGTTTCATTATATTATTATATTACAGTTATCCTCAAAATTAAAGTTAATTGTGCTCTATTTAGTTTATTATATTATTAGATTGTAATATAAAGTTAAATTATTGAGGGTAGAATTTATTATAATTTAAAATTATTATATTTGATAAATATTTTAAATTATAAAAAAATTGGATAGAGTGTGATATTATAATATTTATTATTATATAAAATTACTACGTTACCCCTCCACCGACTCGGCCCGCCCTCCTTCCCCCTCTCTCCCTCTGCTTGGGCAAGGTCAAAGATGAGCAGCTAAAGGTCAGGCCAGGGTAAATGAAGAATTCCACCTCTCTCGAATATAATAGGATGATTACAGGGAATTGGAAATGACCGGGTAACTTGTTATCGTTAGGAAGAGATGATTATAATATTTATTTTAAATTTAAATAGTAATATAAATGATGCCGTAAAATTATCCGATTTTATAAAATTGAGGTCAATTACGACGAACCAACCAAACATAGTCCCAGTCCCAGGAATTTTAGTCGCCGTATACGAGCTGAACCCATCGTGTCCAAATGACAGTAGGTGAAGGACGAGATGGGAGATCGACTCCTCCTTACGCAACACACATATATACTCTCACACGTGTACGTGACTTAAAAATTGTGTGTTCGTTCATGAAATTAAATTTCTAAGTCTGAATTACAAGATTATAAATTCTGTCTGGTTCTGGTATTCACACACATATATTAAATTTCGGCTAATTAATCTATTTATAGCTACAAGCCCTGGGAAAATTTCGTGAATGGGCTGCCGGGGTCACTGACGTGCACTTTTGTCCTGTAATGTAGATGACTGACCACATCATGGTTATAGCGTGGAACAGTCCCACTCTAATTGTCATTAATGTAAAATCAAGCTGTAATCATCGACATCATGATGGTAATATCTAGAAAGCTATACCTACCAAGCCAACGCATCAATTCAAGTGGAGGAAGTAAAAAATCCTTTAAATTTAATTTTTATCCATAAAATTTTTTAAATTTTTTTATCATAAATTCTTTTAATACGGTAAATTTGTTTATAATATAATGGGAGAAGAAAAAAATCTGAACATGAGCTTAGATCCCCTTCTAGGGCACTGGTCCTGGAAATGATGGAAATGATATACGTATACATAAGTTCATCAATAATTAAAATGTCCAAAATGGAGAAAATATTTTAATTATCAGAATTATATTAAATCAAATCATAGTCAATAGCCATGATGAAGACCTCCACACAAGTAGGTTTTGAGCCTCTCAGGAAAATTAGATTGGCTTAGATAGACAAGCAAGGGGATCAGTAATATTCTATCCCTTATTTAATTATATTCCCGTGATATGCCATGAATTTCAACGCTTGATCCTGCGGCAAAACATTCTCCATGTTCACATTTGAGATCGACCTATCGTATGCTTCCGAGTCGAGTTTATTGTTGCTATGCGGCACGACAGTCGAACCCCATTTCGATCAACACCGCATCATGCATGACGTCATTCCCCGATGGAAGTGGCTAGCGGATTTCTCTCTCGCCCAGTTAGATTCTATTTAAGCGGTAGATCATGGAACCGACGGAAACCTGAGGAGCACGTGATTGATTATTATAATCTCGTTGAGTATCAGTGGCTCTCTTGTTTATTTCCTTTCCTTTTTTCCTTTACTTTCTTTTCGTATAACTATTAATATTTAAAATTTAGATAATATTAATTAATTAATTATTGAAGATGAGCCAATCTGTGGAGAGACAAAAATCTTTTCCTATTTAATTTTAGATTGATAAATTTTTTTATAAACGGTAAAAGAAAAAAAAAAGGGTTGGGGGATGAAGTGATGTAATGGGCCAAAAAGGTCCCGAATCCATCGACCCTTGCTCCTATATGAATAAACTTAGGCGTACTCTCTATACGGTCGAGATTTAATGTAAGCACGTAGTACATTGTTCGATACCCCCCAAAAAAAAGTAACTATTTCGGCCCATTGGGCCAGCGTGATTGACATTGGGCCTGGACATATCATATGGGCCCGGGCCCCATCGTACAGGGTTGCCACCCGCCACGACTCAAAATCTCAAAGGTTGGAACTCTGTCATTTTCAGTGTCCTAAACTCGGAGACACCCCCCCATTTTAGGGTTTTCATACCGGTGGTTTACTTGTAACGGTGTGCGTATGTGTGTTGGGTGGGGCTGATGATGATGATGATGATGATGATGATATTTGATCTTTCTGCCGTGACCCACCAGGGGGGAGAGAGCCGTGGAGAACCCGAACAAATCAAATCATCCCTCATGAACTGTCTAATAAGCCATTAAATTCCGAGTTCGCAGACAATCGCAGTTAGGCCGGGAACTACGGTTTCACGGAGATGGGAAGATCCTAATTAAGAAGCAAGGGATCTCATGTCGACTTGCCCGTAAATTGACCGCATACTCTGTTTCCAAAGTCGCGAACCGTGTACGGGGGAGCGTGGACGGGATGGACGTCTCAAACTTGCGGCATTCTTCATCGTGCTCTCGATGTCACTTCGACAATGGCCGTGGAAATCAGTAGCAGTTCATTATCGAGGCATTAAATTGCCATCCGGGACGGGGGACGATTGTGATCGAGGAGACAGGATTTCATAAGAAAAGGGGGCCATCGAAGAGAGTTAGGCGGATGGATCGAGAAGTATCCTCTCTCTTCTCAGCCTCAGAACATGAGGGGGGGCTGAAGAAAAACATGTCAGACCCAGGAAGGGCACCAGTACTGGTGTGATTGTACCTTCGGTTCAAATCCTCTCCTGCCTCGTCCCAAAATCCAGCACGTCTCTAGGGCGTAATAAATCGGCCGATCAATTCGACCCCGTAACTAGCTAGATTGTCGGAACAATCTGCGACGGTAATTGCTTCGTAGCTTGAAGCGGGATGTTGAAATTGAAAGCACGATCGATGAACCGATGGCCGGACAGTGGACAGCCTCAGCAGGGAGATCAAGATTGGTAGACCTACTGGATGATGAAAGATGAGAAAATTAACTGTGCTGCTTCGGGCATGGAATCATTCCTGTGGAGAGCGAGTGAAACAGGAGTCTCACTCTCCACCGAGCGGTACGGAGCAGTAGGATTTCCAGAACGTTGTCTTGAAGACCGCAAATGGAGAAGATTTTATGCAAGTTGTGGCGACCTCATCAAGGGGGAACTGTGTGTGGTTGGGACAACTGTGTCCTTAGTAAGGGCGGCAGGGGGCGGGACTCCGACATGTTCTTCGAGGAGGCCCAGAAGCACGGATGTCCAAGTCAGACTCCTCTGAGAAAATATTTCCCCCACGAGGTTAGTTAATTTAAAATTGAAAGAATTTGCAATTTAATAAGGAAAAAAAAAAGAAAAGAAAAGAAAAAAGAAAGTGTGTATATATACGGCGAGCCATATACATGCATGTTTATATATATATATAT
>CXYZ01011404.1:1055383-1071085 GCA_900006705.1 Sonneratia caseolaris
AATTAGAAATTGCGTTGTCTGCTCAGTTGGGCGCGTGGCTCTTGCTCGTGGTTGATGAATGGAATGGAATCGCACACCGAAAATTTTAACAAAAAGATCTCGGCATATAAATAAGAAACTGAGTATCATTATCTTATCGGATTAAACTTCTTGGTCAAATATGGATATTTCACTCTTATAAGTTCGGTCAAATTTTTACATGGTATCAGAGCAAGTTATTGTATAGGTTCACATCTCGTCAAGGTCCGAGACAAAAAGAAGGCTCGAGGTCAGTTGTTAATAAATCCAAGATCGGAAGAAAGAAAATGCTCAACTCGTGATAATTGTTGAGGAAACTAATAGCCCGACTGACTATTGGATTAGTTGACCTCCTCGTTCGAGCACGGAAGAGTATATCCGGCTCGTGGAAAACTATTGGTGTTCATAGTACGTGGCACGTGTATACCACGTTATTACGTGAGAGCGAATGTTGAGGAATGAAATCTCACATCGAAAAATTAAATAAAAAGATCTCGACATAGAAGAAACTGAATACCATTATCATGTCAAATTAAACTTTTGGGTTATACATGAGTCAATCGCTCTTATAAATCCGGTGGAATTTCCACATTAATACATTCAAAGTCTCTCTTAGAAAATTATCATTTTATGAGTACAATTTAGTAAATTCAACCGTGTCCTATTAATATATGGGATTAATGTGTTCCTTCAATCCGACGAAAAAGCTTACCTCCTAAATATCGATTTCCTCCATTAAACAAGATTCGAAACTTATTTTAAAGTAAGATATCGGATGATTTCAGTTGTCTCTTTGATTCATCCCAGTAAAAATAACGGCAATAATTCATGGAAGGGTTTTGGCATTGGGAAAGGAACCGGCTCAGAAAGTGCTACACGAAAGCGACCAAATTTCTGATCAATCGACATCCCGCTAAGAACGGTCCGATAAGATTATCACTAAAGCAAAAACATGTGACCGTAGAATCCGAAGAACGGTCTGATATACGTACATACATATATATATATATAGNCAGCAAGGCTACCACGACCACTCCTCTTCCTCCTCATCGTCGGAGGCCCTCCCCCTGGACGTCCCCAGGGGCCACTTCGTCGTCTACGTCGGCCGGAACCGCATCCGGCACGTGGTCCCCATCACGCTCCTCGACCGCCCCGAGTTCCAGGCGCTGCTCCAGATGGCCGAGGAGGAGTTCGGGTTCGACCACGACATGGGCCTCACGCTGCCCTGTGAAGAGGCCGTGTTTCAGTCCCTGGTGACGTCGTCGATGCTCCGATGAAAGTGTCGCTCCTCCATTTGTCCAAAAAAAAAACAAATTCTCTCTGCTTAGCTTGTTTTCTTTGATCACGGTGCTCCGATCCGAATTGGAAGACCCATAATAATTATTTGGGTTTTTGGATTTGTAATTAAATCGGGCGGTGTCGGATCAGATCACATCAGCTCACCGCGGCGTACGGACGGTCCTGTAGCCCGAGTGGGAACAGGTTATCAGTTCATTAGTCTTAATGGATGATGCCATTTCCCGGTGCTCATCAGATTAGTGTTCAATAAGGGAAAATTATTAGAACTGCCCTAAAAATTATTTTAATAATCTCGTAACTGGAAATGCCATATGAGTATAATTTAACGAAGGAATGGGGTGTGTGCGTGCGTCTGTGTGTGTGTGTATAATATTTGAAGCGATAAATTGAAATTGCAGTTCATAATTGACAATGGCTGTCTGGCTTGTGAAATGAAAAGGACAAAAGTTTACAGTAATATTATCAATTTGCTATTGATCAAAACACCTTAATTTCATAAAGAATACTTAATTTTATGATATTATTCTTAATTTAATAATTAAAAATATTATAATTTTAGTTATTATTACAAAATTCTATATATCTCATTATAAGTACTTTTAAACTTATAAATACATGTATAATTAAAAAAAATCCTTAATTTGGTGTTCCTTATTGTAAATTTTCTATATATATATATATATATATTTATTGCTGGGAACAAAAACGAAAAACGAAAAGAAAGACAAACCCTTTCTTTTTTAGGTTAGCTTGTCTGAAGATAGCATCGGGTTTAGGTTATGCATGTCGCAGTGTTTGCAGACTGTTTTTTTTTTTTTTTGGTTTGGGGGGGGGCATGTGAANAATAATATGAAGGGACCGAATTAAGATAGTAATCAGGAAACGTATACGGGGGAGTGTTCGTTCATGTCGACGAGGGCTGCTTTTAACCCAGCCGGTGCAACAAATTAGAAATTGCGTTGTCTGCTCAGCTGGGCGCGTGGCTCTTGCTTGTGGTTGATGAATGGAATGGAATCAGTCACACATGAAAATTTTAACAAAAAGATCCCGGCATATAAATAAGAAACTGAGTATCATTATCTTATCGGATTAAGCTTTTGGGTCAAATATGGATATTTCGCTCTTATAAGTTCGGTTAAATTTTTACATAGTATCAGAGCAAATTATTGTATAGGTTCACATCTCGTCAAGGTCCGAGATAAAAAGAAGGCTCGAGGTCAATTGTTAATAAATCCAAGATCGGAAGAAAGAAAATGCTCAACTCGTGATAATTGTTGAGGAAACTAATAGGCTGACTGGCTATTGGATTAGTTGACCCCCTCGTTCGAGCACGGAAGAGTATATCCGCCTCGTGGAAAATTATTGGTGTTCATGGTACGTGGCATGTGTATACCACGTTATTACGTGAGAGCGAGTGTTGAGGAATGAAATCTCATATCGAAAAATTAAATAAAAAGATCTCGACATAGAAGAAACTGAATACCACTATCATGTTAAATTAAACTTTTACATTATACATGAGTCAATCGCTCTTATAAATTCGGTGGAATTTCCACATTGATACATTCAAAGTCTCTCTTAGAAAATTATCATTTTATGAGTACAATTTAGTAAATTCAACCGTGTCCTATTAATATATGGGATTAATGTGTTCCTTCAATCCGACGAAAAAGCTTACCTCCTAAATATCGATTTCCTCCATTAAACAAGATTCGAAACTTATTTTAAAGTAAGATATCGGATGATTTCAGTTGTCTCTTTGATTCATCCCAGTAAAAATAACGGCAATAATTCATGGAAGGGTTTTGGCATTGGGAAAGGAACCGGCTCAGAAAGTGCTACACGAAAGCGACCAAATTTCTGATCAATCGACATCCCGCTAAGAACGGTCCGATAAGATTATCACTAAAGCAAAAACATGTGACCGTAGAATCCGAAGAACGGTCTGATATACGTACATACATATATATATATATAGACCCATCTGTGTACTAGCTACCTGTCTAGCTCTATTGCCTCGACCGACGTGCCACTAGCGCCGGTCAGCTTCACTGCCAAAAGTCTCTTGGTCAGATTTTATAACATGGGTTCCATAAAAATAAATCTGCAGTCTTCTATTCTATGGCTACGATCGAGCCACAGAAATTTGCTATGTGGTTGGCACGAGGTGCCGTACTCTTACGGTCCCACGGAATATGTAATATAATATATTTATCGACACGTGGTCGAAACACGGTCCTAGGGTCTTATTGTAATTTCATCGTATTAAAGAAATATTAAGAAATAAAAATTATAAAACGAGTGGCCCACCGGAAAGCGTATTGGTGATGGAAATGTCATTTTTAAAATTTAAAACGAAGAAAAGGGGGAAAAAAAAAGAAGGTCGGGAAGTATTGGTCGGTTGGAAAAGTTAAGGGGCTCCTGTGGCATTGATACTAAATTTGGGGGCTCCCATGCAAAATGCGCTTTTTGCAGCGTACGAGGGTGCAGAGCAGCGGCGGTGGTCCATGCAGTCTCAGGATGTGCACGCAACTCAAGAAACCGGAAAACCGTACAGTGTTTGCTACCTGCGTGTGGTGTGGGGTGGGGCCGGGGGGGCCCACTTTACCGGTTAACCCAACTGACATCTGCCAGGTTTAACGAACCATACTCCGACTCGCTCTTCTTTTCCCCCACTTTTTTTTCCTCCGATTTAAAATGAATATAATCACCAAATAATCTACTAATTTCAAATTTTATCCATCAAGGTCAGTTCTCCCTACTACTTTAGAAGACATCTTCCAAACATCATTTACTGCAAATTAACCATATAATCTAATTGGGTCAACTAATAGATTATAACAGCATGAACTAATTTAATTCAGCCGAGTGGGGCCCTGGAGCTCGTTTACCACATCGATGGCTACCTGTCATTCTCCATCCCACTCGGGTAGAGGAGGACACGTAGCACGACAGAATATCCACTAAGATAAATATATATATATATATATATGTGTGTGTGTGTGTGTGTGTATGAATATAGTGTGATATATACGTAGAAAGCAAAGAATGCTATACGTTTGTCCAATGTAACCCCACTGACCGGGCCGGAAGTTTTCAGTGCACGTACGTACAAGAACATGAACACGACATTATTTTATGCGTTTATTTATCTATAATATTAAGTGTTCACATAGGTATTATAATACAGTCGTGTGAAATGGATCAATGAACCGGTTAGCCAGATATATGTTTTATATATATATATATAGACACATACATATGTACACATTTTGAATGGGATAATTTAGACTTTGTCTGATCCATGGAGATCACTGGATGCAGAAGCTCGAGATCCGGTCAGTTCTATGTTCATTAATTTTTCATGCCCTCACGAGTAGAGTAGACCGAGTCTAATTCGAGGCTGATTCGAGATCTCTATCGGTGAAGATACGCCGAGGACGAACGAGCATGTCGGATCTAGATTCGGTGTGATTTCTGGAACAAGAGGGTCGGACCACTTCCATGATCTTGAAGATCCTTTTCATGGATTGAACGGAGGAGATAGGGGATTCACGTGATGGACAGCGTTCATATATGCTATATTTGTCGTTGAGTTGAGAGCTGCCATCTAATTTGTCCAATTGCACCTGACAAGTTTTCCTCTGTGATTTATTCCTTATCCCGCGTTCCCACGCTATTCCGGTTATGATCAAAACAACTAGTTGATTAATTATATATTGGATAAACGAACGAGGTAATTGGGTGATGAATTGGACCCCTTGCATGAGATTAATAATTTAATTAATTAATCAGTGTACTTTGTTGTACATTGAATCGGGGCTGCCACCACACGCGGACAGGACGGAATTTTAAGTACCAAGATGTTTGTCGTGATTACTTAGATTTCGCACGTCATTGTCGAGGCACCACAACCCATGATCTATCTATCTAGCTGGTCGTTCATGAAAAACAAATTTGTCTGTACGCAGAAAACTGTATGCGTACAAGCATGCGTAACAGTACTCGATCGAGCCACTTGCCCCGTAATATACGATATATGTATATGTTAATTCACACCAATGAAAGAATGATCAGGAAGAAATGAAGTAAATTTCTTTTTTCTTTTTTCTTTTTAATATTATGGGCTCCTAATATCTGGTGTCTACATTGCCATCGGCACATTCTAACCCGGCCTATGATATATGCACACACACACACACACATATATATATATATTAGCTATTGTGCAATGTATATTATATACTATGCAAATGTTCTACAGTGCATGAAACAAGACAAACGTTGAATCTTCTTCACATGACGATTATCTAAGGGAAAACGTGCCACCGTGATCTCTACCCTCCCTTCATACAGCTAAAGGAGAGAGTACATTTCATTGAAGCCGTGTTTGGTAGGATGGAATGAGATGAGATTGATCTCCGTACTTCTTATCATTTATTATTATTATTATTATTATCATTCCTCTTGGTCGGTAACTTGAATCTCTGANTTCTTATCATTTATTATTATTATTATTATTATTATCATTCCTCATGGTCGGTAACTTGAATCTCTAATTCCGCTCGATAATGGCATCAACTAACCACACATGCTCATACATGTTAGCTTGGCGGGGGAGTAATGAGGCTGATGTTCAGCCCAAAGTGGCCGTATTTCCGCCTGCTTTGCTCAGATTACAGGGTTCATTGGGCCGCTGAAGGCCCCATCATATTCGATATCGTGTGAAGAATAGAATCCCAAGTGGATTATTATAAACCACTCGGTCTGATCTTTAGACCCCACCCCAAAAACAGCGCCTGTAATCTTGTCAGCCCTATCGAATTGTGATGAGAAGCCTTGCGAATTCAACCTTAGTAGTTGAACCTTAAAGAAAATGAGGTGGCCATATTAACATAGCAAAAGACCAAGAAATTGTCTCTTTTCCTGATGATGAGGAATATAGCTATGCCTGTTAAATTACCAAACCTCAGTAGCGGATGTTCTTCCCTGTGGATGAGAAGAATCTGCTGAACCCTCTCGACTGCTTCTCGGGCGTCATAGTAGATGAGGATGACGAGGACGATCCTGACAAAGAAGGCCTGTGCTTTGACAGCTTGGAATTTGCCGGAGGAGATCTCATAATGTCCGCCCTGGCATCGGATGGGCTCCATAGGTTGCTGAGAAGGTCTGGGTCGGATGAATCAACACCGTCCGTCTCAGGGTGATCGAGTTCTTGCAGTTTCTCACTGCTGCTAGTCACGGGCTCATCATCGTCTATCGATGTCCTTGTGTGGAGGTCTCCCTGTGGATGCAGCGCCTTCAGTTGCCTTCCAAGGAGTAGTATAGTCTCTTGGCATTCCGCTAACTTTTCGGCTGCAGCTGCTAGCTCCCTCTCCTGAATGAGAGGATGATCGTAAGTACTAGTTTTGATTTCATCAGGCCAGATGAAGACATGAGGCAATCGCATATAGAACCAGTGAATATATAACCAGACACTAAATGCACCACTAATAGTCATTTGTAGTATACGATAAAAGCATGAAACTACTCCCGTGTAGGGGGCAAATGGTTTTGAGAAAACACAGGGGACATCAATCTCCTGCTCACCTGCTTGGTTTGAAGGTCAGACTCTGTCTCCGGCAAGAAAGACGACCTGCAAAAGATAGTATAGCAGCAGTCAGATGCAGAAGATTATCATAGTGAGCTCAAACGGTAGGTTGTACACCCGAAAATCATAATATGGTATTTTTAAGAGAGAGAGAGAGACTAGCATGAAAAATCAGTTGCCCAGCAATTCGTTAGAAGCATTTAAGCTACTCTTATGCCTACACATGGTTTACTAGCATAAATTACGAGACTACATACATAAAAGAACCCAAGAATGCAGGAACTCACGGAAGGGGAGAAAAGAAAGGAGCTGACCCTGTTAACTGCTCTTCCAGATCCCTACATCTGGTCAAACTATCCTGATGACTCGCCCTTTCCTCCTCAAGCTCATTGCTCAAACTCTCTGTTTTAGCTTGCAGAAGGTTGACCTCAGTCTCTAAGTCCTGCGCATGTTTTTCCAGCAACCTGTACGACTCTGCCATGCATTTGAGCTGCGTCTCAGACAAGCTGTTCAACTTCTGAGCGGCTGTGAGCTGTGATTTTACATCTGCAAGCAGCTGCTCGGTCTCTTTTAGCTGAGACTTAGTCACCTCCAGATTCTCCATTGATCTCACCAAATTTTGTGCCATGCTTTCTTTCTCTGACTTCAGTTGCTCATAACCCTCCAATGGGACTTTACATGTCACAGCAGCCTCTTCAATACCTGAGACTAAATTACTATAATCTGGAATCTCGGGATTAGAAGTTGAATCGGAGATATTGATAGAGCTGCTGCGATAGCAGTCGATCGAAGAATCCTGTGAAGCTGCCTTATTCTCAGGCAACACAACCTTGTCTATGCAGTCGGGACTGTTAATTTCCAACTCTGCACTCTTGTAGCCCAGTATGTTGAATTTGAGCTGACTGGCAATAGTTAAAACATGAGAAAGCTCTTGAACAAAGTCAAACAAACTCATGCTGCCACAGAGAACTTTATGATAGATGACTGAAAACTCCTCGATTTGTTGGATCAGAGCATCATGATTAGGAGACATGACGTGGATTGCAGTAGCTTCTTTGCCCAGAGAGAGTACAAAGTCATGAATTCGAGATACTGTGGAAGCAAAGTCTTCAGTTATTTTCTGAGCAGCCCCTGAAGGTGGCTTAATATGTTTGGTCAAATTGGCCTCTCCTGCACTTCTTTCCACATCTTTAGAACTATTGTCCAAGTTGCAATTACACCCATTCTCATTGGACTTGGAGTTCTTGGGCAATTCATGAGAAGCATCCTGCACAGCACATGCAATATCATCGAAAATTTTCTTCATCTCATTCTCCTCAGATATTGACTCAAATATCATGAAGATTCTGGATCGCAAATTCATCAATGGCAACCGATCTTCATAATCTAGAGCTAATTGTTCCACACCCAAGGACTCCTGATTTTTTGGAATTTCTTTGTCTTTCGTACTGATTAACTCAGGCATCTTATTTTCAAAACTATCCATGATGGAGGTGACTCCATTTGAGTCAGCTGCTGAGCATGCCAACTTCTCCATCTCCAAAAAGTCGCCCATGAGCTCCAAGTCCTTTGCACTGTCGGCTTTGTTTGGTTGCCCAGGTTTCTTATCCTTCTTGATATGAGAAAGATCCGAGGTCAAGGTTGCCCAGGATTCACTGCAACTTCTTGCATCATCATTCCCATCTTGTGATGTGGATGTCAGGCTCGGAGAATTGCTGACTATATGACTCAAAGGACCTTCTCCAGGGATTTGAACAACAGATTTGGGTGAGCTTTTCCCAAGACTGCCTAACTGAGATTGAGCCTCCAGCATCTGAAGCTTGTTGGTTATTGTAGCGCACATGTTCCTTGAGGCCAGCAATTCACTGTTACACTTTGCCAGAGCCTCTTTAAGCATCTTTGTTTCTTCTTCCATGGCCAGTAATCGTTCTGTGAAAAATTCATTCTCCTTATGGAGCTTCTGCACACTGTCAAGAGAATCAGGCATATGAGAAAGGCGAGGACTGGGAGGCTTAACAGCGGACTTCTTCAGTCTAGAATCCCCACATCCCTGGCCTAAACTCTCAACCTCTAACTTCATTTGTGCAAGTGCAGCAGGACCAGGCAATCTCTTGCGCACTAAACTGCGCAGTCTTTGGCACTCTGCCTCCAGCTTAGCTATCTTTTTGACACCCTCCATATGCTGCTTGTTGGCAGCTTCTGCAGACCTAGCACTAAGATTCTTCTCTTCATTTCGTATGTCAAGCTCTTTAGTGACTACATGAAGCTCATACTTGAGAGAACTGATTTCCCTTTCACATGAATCAATATTACTTTTCAAAATCTCTATTTCAGCCTCAGCCTGTGATTTCTCTTCCCTTATTTGGATTAGCATGTTTGACTGCTCCTGCAAGGACCTTGAAAGTGCTGCATGTTCAGCAGCGGAATGGAGAAGTTCCTGGTCAAGATTACCAATCCTTCTTTCCAACTCATGCTTAATTTTTTCACACTGCTTGGTTTTGGTTAGAACAACTTCATGCAACTTCTGTTCGTGCTCTTCCTTTAGACTCCGTATCTGTCTCATGCACTCCTTTAGAGCCCCATCTAGATGCACTGCCCGATTTTCAGCAGTAAGCTTAGAAAGAGTGACAGACTCTAGGTGATTCTTCAGTGCTAGAGCTTCTGATTCAGCCTTCTCCCAGCCTGTGACATCAGCAAAATTTTCAAATGAAAAATAACCAAACAAAAAAATTGTCCCTGCAACAACTCTCCAATCACTTTGATACAATATGCTACATAAGCAAGATACCTGAGACAGCCTCCTCGGCTACCTTTGCATGCTGCTTTGCCAGGTCATCCTTTGCAGTTATTTCAGCATGCGCAGAAGTCAGTTGTTCATCCAATTCCTTTATGTGCTCACCCATTGCCTGAACCTGTTCTTCAAAAGACCTCACTTGCTCCTCCAGACCAGTTAGGCGAGTGAATTGCTCAATAGGAATTTGAACATAAGTTGGTGTTTCGTAATGTTCCTGTTCATGGTTAAGAGAACAACTTGGAACTTTAGAAGAGGTATATGATGAACTTGACATTAAGGCTAGAAATTACAGAAAATTTTGATTCAAAATAGTAAGAAGTCATCAGACTTCAGCAGACTGATAAGACATGCAAAAGCATGCATTTGTTGAACTTGCAAGAGAGCTTAGAGGAATGGTAGGCACATGATAACATAAGTTTTGAAGATCATCTAGGTTACCCTGCTGCAATGAGAGACATGACAAAGATGCAAGTTTGTCAGTGTAATTTAATACTTTCCTTTTTCCATAAATATAAAAAGAATTAATAGTGGCACTAGAAGGAATGGATTTGTTAATGATGAACTCAGATTGAAAGAAATCTGCATAATCCAGCTTTTATTTCATTTGGCATCAAGCATGGAAAGAGACATTCAAAGATAACAATGCTGGCAAAATTGCTGGAAACCAAAGCTCTCTATGCATTAAGGGGAAAAAAAAGTTCCATTGTGGAAAGGAATCTATAGGGCATTGGGCGAGATGAGATAGAAATTTAAAAAAGGAAATGCACACAACTTTATTTGATAAAACAGCAAAATGACTAGGAAAAGAAAAGGACTCTCCAAGACTCTTGAAGTAGAAATCTTGAAGTAGCCATTAGAGAAGATCCTAAGAGATGGTTCAAGTCACTAATGTCCCGACGGGTTATTGATTTCAGTATCAGGGTGAATTGAATTCTCGTGCTCGCAGCAAATTTCTTCCAACCATTACCAAATAATAGATGCTAGATGGGAACGGATGAGAATAACATAAAAGAGGAAAACAGACCTGTGAGCATATTATGGGAACCCAACCAGTAACTGATGCTAAAACGTTCTCCAAAAATGCAAATAGAAATTTCGAATCAATTATCAAAATATTAAGAATGCTTATCAATCTCTTGAGCTGACCTGATTGCCCTTGAACTTAGCCGAATCTGAAGCAGCAACAACAGAGTCCAATACAGCCACTGCCTTCTCAGCTGCCACTGCCTTATCTGAAGGGGATTTCCTCTTCCATGGCCAACTACGCTTATCCATCTGTGACAATCAAATCGGAACAGGGGAGTAGAAACAAAATCAGTCAGGAACTTTACTTTACTCGGTTGAAAAGTCAAGACCGTATCAATCAGCAACGAGTTTTGGTCTCAATTCCCCAGATCAGGTAATAAATATTTTCAAGGAATAGAACAAATTCTGGTTCTCCTGTATAAGCAATTTAGCGGACCCTGAGAGATCTGATCATGTTGATCGGCAAGTCTTTCAACAAAGAGCTAGAAAAAAAAAAACAATTGAGCATGATGAGAGTGAACAATGAATATCTCAGAACTTAATTATCTTAACTGGAAGTGGAGAATTGGTGTAAATGCATGAATTCGGTAATCAGAACGGGAAGGAAGACGGAAACTAAAATCAGCATGACCTAGTCTAGATGAGAAAACAGACTTCAGCATCATGCAGTAAATCGAGCGAATGTCGACACTGCTGGACCTGAAAAGGCAACATGCTGAAAATGGAAATCACACCGGTAGAAAATAGAGTGAGGACACAAACTTCAGTTTAACAAAGAAGACACGGTCTCTCACATAAAACGACCAGAGACGCTTCCCGGAAAACAGGAAGCCACTACAAAGCAACGCCGGAACGCCTTCCTACTTTAGCTTCTCACCGAAAAAGCTCTAAAGACGCTCTAGTAATAGAACAGATAAAAGAATATGGAAGGCAAACAACTCCGAATCCGGCAGGCACGGAACTCACCAGGACCAATGCAGCTCCGAGAGAAAGCAGTTGGGACTAGATAAACGGAGGGGGACAGAAGTCAGCAATGAAGATCCGAAATCGAGCCTGCGAGACGTTCAACTGAACACAGATATCTCTTCGTCAAAACCTACGTCAGGGTCCGGCGCGGAGGTCGACGCGGCGCCGTGGGCGGAGGAGGTGGTTGAAATGAGGTGTCTTGTCTTTAGGTGTACTCAAGAGAAAGGAGGACGTTGGAGAAGGAAGAAGCTCCAGAGCATGGACCTTTTATAAATTATTGTTTCCTTCGTCGAATTAAATTGAAAAGGAGCGAGAAATGTAACCCAGATCAAAAGGATATTTCAACTTTTATTCTCAAAACTTAATATTAATTTATTATAAACTCATAAAAAATTAAATTTATTTTTACCTAAAAAGTTAAATAAATAAATAATAATATTTAATATTTTAAATTTTATAATTTATTATTTATTTGAAATACAACCGTATATTTCAACACTTATCCTCACGTGGTAATATAACTCACTTTGTCATGTACTATTAAATATTTGATCTCAACACTTGTCTATAAGTTGAATATTCTTCTCTCGATCTCGAATGACGAAGATAACTAAACTCAAGCTAGATAATTTTTTTTATACTCAAATTTATATTAATTAATTAGGAGTTGAGCTTCTGGACTCGAGTCATGCAAAGTGTGAGCCCACTGACCCTGATACTATATTGAATTCATTATGAGTTCATAAAAAATCGGATGCAGTTCTAATTAAAAGTTTAAACTAATATATAATAATGCTCAATTTTCTTATAAATTTAAAAAAAATTATTTAATTGATATAAGATTGTATATTTCAATACTTATAAATAAAAAGTATCCATATTTACTTATTAGTAAATTATTCTGATTTAATTATAAATGGCTAATACATGCTTTAACTGTTCTGCGAATAATCGAATTGAAGAAAAAAAATCAATTGAGGATTATTATATAATTGGTGTTTGTATAAAATGATTTAGGATAAAATCAGCTTAGTTGATAAATTGATAAAATATAATGATTTAAAATTCTTAAATATTAGTATTTATAAAATAATAATAAATTTTAAACATGATAATATATAATTTAATAGATTAATTTATTAATATAATATTAGAAACTATGATATCATTAATTTACATATATAATTGGTTTGTATGTTCGGCTTCGGAGGGCCATGAAATGACGGGTATGACTCTGGGGGAGAATCGGGGGCACGCTTGTGGCGCATGCAAAAGAAAACAGTGAGGGTGAGCTGTATCCAATATTTTCTTCTTTTTTTTAATTATTAATTTTGTAAGTTAATTTTAAAAAAAAAAAACAAAAAGAAGAAGAAGAAACCCTGAGGCTGGAGTGGGCCATCGGCGTTCACTCCCTCCAGCTCACTTCACAACCGTAGGTAGTGCGGTGTGTGTGCGCTTATCTCTTTGGAGCATAAGAATACTCATAAACTGATTAATACGACTCAAACCAGTTCTATAATTCTCCATTTATGATTGAACGGTTGGTCCAAATGCACCGCGAGAGTGTACGGGTTCATTATTAATTCCTACTTAAATGCACGAAAGGGATCGCTCGAGGTCCAGGCCGAAGATACAGATACAGAGCAGTCTTGTCGAGGCTCAGGAGGGAGAGAAGAAGTTTGACACTGCCATAATAATGGAAACGAAACAGGCCCCATCCCATCGTGCCTGTGGAGACGTGACCTGATATTGTCCCACATGTCAATTTTTGTTCCTCTTAATTTTTCATGATTTTTATATATGGGCGTCGAGTCATTTTCTCGGCTTCATGATGTGGAGTCCGCTCTTTATCCCAATTTGCGATGTGACTGTGGAGTTTCAAAATCTTCTGTGAGGTGGAGCGGGTGCATCGCTTTCGCCCTTTTGTCAGGATTACTCCATCTCGCCCCGATGATCTCTGATCCCGCACCCACCCGCAGTCATTCCATTCTTAAAGCAAGATGGGCCATTGCATAATTTGCCTATTCTTACGAGGAGAACAGAGAAAATCAACTCGGCTCGTGCCCTTCTCACCCCATCTATTTAACACGATTAATACTTTGGAAACCGAACCGAACTGAGGAGGAAGGAGCATCTTGATATAGGATGAGTAGGGTTCTATCTTGATGTCGTACGTGCTCATTGAGGCGAAAATTAGAGCGAGAGCAAATGACGGGAGGCTGACTCTTGTGGCCAATCCCGGGCACCGGGGAATGATATTCTTCGTCAGTGAAGAATTCTAGACTAGAGCATTGTGAAGGCAAGTGGATAGTAGTCCCCGTTAATGTCTCACAATTGTATGAATGGATCCATTAGTTACTATTATCTCCTTTTCTTTGTCGGTAGGTTTACTTATCTCTTACGAAAACTCAAGAGTGACCCTTTTGACTTTTTGGACGAAAATGGCAGATCAATTTTTTCCTTCTTCTTTCTTGGTGAGTGGTGATCATGGAGCCATCGGTTTCAAAGGAATAGAAGGGTGATCATTTACACCAGGGTTGGGGACAGCCAGGCGGGAAACTTGCCCATCATGCCATCGCATACGCGTCTCAAGTAGAGATTGTCCATTTTCTGGACTCTCTTTTCAAACCGAAATTTTGTGTATATATGAGCCATTCTTGCATACAAATATATATATATATATATATATATATAGATGGCGATAAAGACAAAATTGTACATGACCAAGCCATCGAAGATTTTTGAAATCAACAATGTGTGTGTGTGTGTGTGTCCTCAAGTCCTGGACAATGATGAAAAATGAAACCCTACAATCCCTAATCATTTAACTCTGATATCGTGAGAGCTAATGGCAAGGCCCCCCACTTAACCCTTCGAGCAACGGGGGAAATGTCAATCATTGATCCCTTAAAAAATGATGCCAGAGCTCACCGATAGGACTTGATGGTTTACCACTTTTCTTGGTTATTACGGACGCTTTTAGATAGAAAAATGGAATGTAAAGTGTACGGATTCTTCGAGGGATCTCTTAATTATGAAACTAGGATAGGCTGTTGGCAAGGGCCAACTTGATCCTCTTACGAGATATATAGAAGGAGAATGGCAAGCCCATCTCTAGCACAGTACGGAAGCTTCCCACACCCGTAGAGACTATGATATACCGACCGGAGCGCCATCAAGTATCCGACTGAAGCTATAACACACCACCCACCGCATATGTATGTCGGATATATCGTATCTCGGCTATTCGACTCTTTGGAATGGCCAATTGCCGCTCTATGACTTTCGGGCTCATCGACGTCGGCTGGACCGGTGCTCTTGAGGTCAGGCCCGTACTTCCAACGGGCCTTGTTTTCCTACCTTATCACCTACCCATCACCCCATTACAAGCTTCTTGGGGTCCTGAAAGTTATCGACGTGGGGACCGATACGTAGGTACATCGATCATACGTCTCATACGTGGTGTTCGTCTTGCCAGGGCAAACTCAGGTTCTAATGCGCAGTGTCTGGCTTTTGAGCAGCACAGCGAATTATCGGGAAATGAAATTTGCCACTTTAGAAGAGGAGAGATCGATTTTTCATGGCTGTACTTCCATGGCTAAAGAGAGGCAACGAGGACGCTTGACACCATTTTCCTACTTCTCCACCATCAACGGGCACTTGTATGCTTCAAGAATTTGCTCTTTGACTTTTCACCTGGTTTGAAATCATATGAACCAAACAGCTATTATACTTGTCGAGCAGAAATGACGGCGACGGGTCAGTCATGCATTTAGGAAATCGATGCGGACCCAATGGTCAATTTTTAGAAGTTGAAAGTTGAACTCCAAGCTGGCGTAGAGATGCTCATGATTCATTTTGGTGCTAAATTAAATCATATTATTAAAGTAATTTTATTCCGTTTATATACTATATATTTGAATTATAATAATTATGTAATATTAAATTAAATTATTTTAAACTGATTATATGGTATAGTTCTTTAATTTGAACGGTTTTCTTTAAATTA
>CXYZ01011404.1:1076747-1087397 GCA_900006705.1 Sonneratia caseolaris
CCCTTTAGTAGGGTAGTTTAATATTCCTACAAGAAAATATCATATATAATAATTATATCGTATAATATTAATATGTGTAATTGTTTAACAAAAAATTGGTAAATATTATTTTTTATTATAAATTTTTAAAATATGAAATAAATTCTAAAATGGATTAATGATCCTTATAATTATTTTTTATGGTTCACTATTTTTTAGATTTATTTCATATTCTTATTTTTAAATAATTAAAAAATAACATTTATTAATTTCTTATTAAACGGTTATATCACATGTGCATCTTAAGTGTGACAATCCTATAAGATGTCTTCTTATTTTTATAGAAAGTACACTCAATGTGTTTTGAAATCCATATTCCAATTTAAATGGTAAGTAAATTCTCTCTTATATTCACTTTCATTAATTGTGATGTAATTATTATATCCACTTGATTGGATAGTTAATATTCTCTCCATTAAATATGGTCTTAAGACATATCTATAGACTCTACTAGCCGAGATAGTATCTCATGTAACAATTATACTAATTGACGTGATGTAATTGTCTAATTTTTTATTATTAAAAAACTAAAAAATATACTAAATAAATCCCAAACCCTATTCTTAGGTAATTATTAGATAAAAAATAAAAATAACTTTATACTAATATGATATAACTGTCATATAAAATACGTTCTCATACTAGAGTCAAGAATTTCTCCGGTAACCCAAAGAAAAAAAGATAGTGGTCGGTCAATCTTGACGATTTGTTCGGGGGAAAGAGTCGGGTATGCATAAAAATAACTATATTATTGTACACTTCCTAATATCTAGTAATCCAATGGATTACGTTAATTCATGTTCAGGTTAAATTGACACACGTACATGCAAAACCATCTCAATTATATATATATATATTTTAAATCATAAGAAATAAATATGAAATTTTATTTTAAAAGGAAGATATATCAAACACGAGGATATTATATGAATGGAAGCAATAGGCTGTGTGAGTTTTAATTTGGGTCAATAAGCTAGATTGCCTCTCCTGTTCCTGGTCGCTCCTAAAATGGAAAGTGGAACGTCCATGAGTTTATTAATTATGTCGAAAGCGAGATAGATACTTTCTTGGGGTGCTAAATTTGGTGGATAAATCTTATTTATTAAAAATAAGGTTTCAAAATTATATTTATATAAATACAAATAGATTATTTGGATAATTTCATTCTTATGTATATTATATTTAATGAAATAATAAGAGAATAAATTGATATGAAAAATTTTATTTAATATAATTAAATGTATAATATTAGATTGAGAGTATAATTGCCGTACTGAATTGAATAATTTTGGGATCAACACATGCCCTTTTAGGGCAAGGATGATGTGATCCGAAGATCCGTCAATCCTTTCGGACCAGTCGATCCCATGATGGGAAGGGAAACCCGCGACACGAAACAAGCAGCCGTTAGTAACGGTAAAACGGTCAGATAATTAAGAAACCGTCCTCCCCCGGAGGATATCAGTATTTAATTGAAGATGTATTTCCAAGGCTGACCCCCGGCTAGATGTTATTTATTCAGCCGACAAGAGAGAGAGAGAGAGAGAGAGAGATATGAAAAATTGTAAGGAGAAGATGAAGAAGCTGACAAATGCATAAGATAAGTTAGCTCTTCTTTTATGCCATAAAATTTAATTATAAAATACGATTATAGATTAAAAAAGATAAAAAGAAATAAGAGAATAAAAAATATAAACCATTTTATTAATAAAAAAGATTATTAATTTTCATATTAAAATTGATGTTAGTTGTACTTAAGTTGGGATAAATTTGATAAATTTATTCAAAAGGAGAAAAACATGATAATTTAACAAAATCAGATAGAATCAAAATTTTCTCCCCTGAGTTTCAAGAGCATAATCCCTCTCTCCCCAAACAAAGTTTATAGATTTCAGATTGAAACCAATGCTAATTACGCTTAAGTCAGGATAGGCTCGATAGATTTATTCAAAGAGGTGCGAAACTCGATGTAAGAATAGAGGGGGCAATATTTGAAGGGGGTAAAACATTATAATTTAACCAAAAAAATAGATATANTAGAGGCGGCAATACTCGAAGGGGGTAAAACATGATAATTTGACCCAAAAAAATGGATATAATCCCGTGAAATTTCACATTTTTTTACCGAGTTTTCAAGAGCACGATCCCTCCCCTTCACCCGACAAAGTCATCCACGACTGAGGAACCCGTTTATGAAGTGAAAAATTGGAACTGTCGCAGAACCCAATACATGCAACATGGTATACAATATTTCTCATTCAACAGTATTTTAATTACTTTTTTATTTTATTTTATTTTTTAAAAAATCCCCTCTAGGAGGTAGTTGATTCCCATCGGTAGATTCCTTCAATAAACAATTTCCTTGAATTAATTTTGTTTTCTAAAGAGACCCTAGAAAAGTATTGGGTGATAATTAATTAAAATAGGCTTTTGGCAACAAGAGGAGAGCGGGCTTATCGTATTGGTCAATCCCTGTGACGAGAGTGAATAGTCCCCATGCATGTGCGAGGATGCTCCGATCATCACTACCTACGTCCGTCCTCTCTGCCTTTCTCCTCGCACTCCCAAGCACATTTCCCTCCCTCCCTCCCAACTGCCAGATTCTCTAATTTTCCAAGCTATAGAAATCAGAAATGAGGAAAACTTCATCAACAGTGATCCATTAGATAATGAAATCGAGCTACCAGAACTCCCTCCTCCACCCACGCACGACCCAGCTGAACCGACGAAAGGAGCAGCGACAAACATCTATCCGATATCGAATCTGCAAAAAATGGTTTTAGCAGCACCATTCTGTGCATATAAGTGACGGTTCAAAAGCATGTCGGTGCGGGTGCATTTCAGTCCAGTGGGAATAGTCTCTATTGAAATCCTGCCGATGGAACTGCAGAACTACATCACATATCTGAATCTGGCCGCTAGCTGAAGCGGCTGTTTAGCAAAGCTACCACCACGTCAACTCCTTACAGTTAACAGAAGGGTTTTACGAGCCTGGTAGATGAAGAGGGAAGGAAGAGCATACAAAAGGGTTCCATGCATGACCCACTCATCGAAAGCTACCACCACATCTTGCTCTCCTGTCTCCTCATCTCGATCGATTTTTTTCCTTCGGAATTCATACATATATATATATATATATGCAATAATAAAGGTGTAACTTTAACGATTAGATGCACGAAACTCGGGCAATATGTGCATGGAACTTGTAGGGTGGACAAAATCAATCATTTACATCGATTATTTTCCCACCTATATTAAGAAGATTCGATGTGTCAGCGTATTTTTGTATGTGCATCAGGCTTATATGTAACCCAACGATAAGGGGGAAGGCGAACAATATATATATATATGTATATACATATATATATATATATATATATAACATATTGGATGGTCAATGATGATGGGCCAATATTGAATATTCAATTATGCTTTATTTTTCACGACTTATTAGCGTTATGCTTTTAATTTATATAGTCGTCATATATATCTCCACAATAAATTCAATTTCAAATATATTAGTATTTATAGCATTTTTTAACCTATGATAAAGAAGGTTATAAGGGTCACGAAGACAAGAATAATTAGAGATGAGATCGTTGAAATTAAAAAAAAATCATAATCTATCCGTTATAAATCGAATATTTTATAACATTAATCCATATTTCTCTTGGTATATATAATTTAATCATTCCTAAATTCAGTATTTTTTTTATCATTTAGTCAACAGCACCCTAATCACTTCCCTGAATTTTATTTTATTTTTGGTGAAAGGTAGGAGAAAGAAAAATAAAGAAAAAGGCACAGTAAATCACATTCATAGGAAAAAAAATCATAATAATTTGATTTAAATTTAAGGCAATATAGCCCCTATCAATTCGTTTCTCTACTACTATTTATTAAAAAAAACAATTTTGGTTTTGGGATGACCGCTGACTTACTGTGCCCTGTGGGTCAAGGAGCGCTGCCGAGGGGCGGCGAGCGTGTCAGGGTTCATCGCGCCAACCCCCCGCCCACTCCACGGAGAACAGCAACGAACACATGAATTATGTCAGAATACCACATTTGTTGCCCTACTCAATTTTCACGAATTTAAGGATCCGTTTCCTCTTCAGTGTCTATAGTTATTGAATTCATCGTCAGTTAATAAAAAATTAATTTTATTTTCATCTAAAAGTTTAGTAGTACTAAATTTTCTTTCTCAATTATCTAATACATGATCGTATATTTTACATTTGTCGCACGTGATAACGTAATCAACTTTACAATTTGTCATTAAACATCAACCTTCAACAACCATATAGAATCATGTATTTTTCCTCTGATCTCAGATAAGGAGGACGGCTGGTTACGAGTTGGGTAATTTTCTTTCATATCAATTGATAGTGATTTGGACTTCCGAGCTTGGCTCGGAAGATGTGCCTGCCTACCGACTCCGATATTATATTAAATTCGTTATGAATCCATAAACGATTAAACTCATTTATATTTAAAAACTTAAATTAATAGATAACGATACTTAATATTCTTATAAAATCATATATATTTTTTTTTCTGAATTGTTCGACATACTATCGGATCTTCCACTATAGATGCTAGTACTGTTCCAACCACAATGTAGTTGGCTAAACTATAACGCATGCATCTATTTTATTGGGGTCGTTTCTGACACACTTTGTTTTCTCTATCCATCGGCAGACAATCGGGAAGCTACCTTCTGTTTGTTGATTGCTGATATTAAGATAATAGTGTAGATTAATGAGGAAGATTACGGGAGTACATGCATGCACGGAGTAGCTCCATCTGCTGATGACTAACCACGTAAACTTGTGAATCTCCTCATTTAACCTAAACAAGACTCCCCTCTTTGCTTCTTTTTTTTTTTTAATTCGGGGAAATTGTTAATATTTTTTTTCCCGGGAAGCTACGTATGTACTTTCTCCTCCTGAACTGTAGTTCATAATGTGACATAGTAATAACTCACACGATAGCTAGGTGTATGGCGAGCTTGTCTACCATATAAAAACAAAACATGCTTGACTCCATGTTCTTTCCGGAGATTGTTGATCTGCTCATGTTCTTTACGCATGCAAAATGGAATCTACGTATGTGTACAACCCGGGCTCTGTCATATTCTGGAAACAGATGGAGAATTTGAAGGCACGAGAAGTTAAGCAATGGGATGAGAAGATGGGCAGGCGAACTAGTAAGGCCCGGGCCGTGAAATCTGGGAGTTGCGCGAACAAGATGGAGAAATTTCCGGCCAGGTGCCTGCTGGGGTTGAAGCAACTAGCTAGCTAGCTATCTACCCTTGTTTCCCTTAACCCTGTGCGGACGGCAGAGGGGACCAAGTATACAAAGACAGGACAACAATGAACCCGCAGAATTCTGAGGTAATCGGTTGGATTTTGGGTTAAACATGCAAACGGTGTAAATAATAGAGTCAGAAGAGCTAAGGTGCTCGGTTCCTGGTTGAACCAGTTTAACCTGTCGGTATGGGCCAGCATCCTTCATGGTTAAAACGCGACCCTCCGTTAACGCACGGGTTCTCTAGAAGAAGTACAATTACACTAATCTAATATTTTCTAGTGGTTCGGTTATAAAAAGATGTTTGTGGATGTAAATAGGGTGAGTGAAGGAATGAAAGTGAAATGGAGTGATAAATTCTATGCAGGGATCGGTACGTCCAAGATCCCTGAATCAAGTCCACTATCGCACATGAGCCATAACACATGCTAGAATCGATGGGCTGGGGCCTTTGAAGAGCTTGCCAATGGAAATCCACATGGGCTTCAAAGTTTAAAAATCTGTAACTCATCCGCTGAGGGGCTCGCCATTAATTAATAATATAGGCATGGATGTTAATGACTTCTTCTTCTTCTTTTTTTAATCGATCGCGATGGCATCGATGGGAATGAAATCTACTCAATCCCCTCCCCCCAACAACAACAACAACTGAAAGTAGGAGATGGGTGATGGCGAATTCGTAGCCGAAAGATGATCATCCCATGATAGATGGATGCTCTTTAATCGAAGACGCTGATGATGATGGACGAAGCGGGAGGACTTCCCTCGTTTTCAATAAGCCGTATCGAGAGAAAAAGATGGGAAGTTACTGCCCCGCCCCCACCCACCGATTATCCATCTTTGTAATTTATGCTTCTGCCATAAATGCCAATTGAATGATGAGAAAGACAGAGAAAACTTTAATCGTCAGGCCCATCCAAAAAATGATTACATTCTTTTTTGTGCAGCGTGCTTATGAGAAAGGGTCGCCCCAGATCCATTACAAAACATCCAAAAGCTGTAAAGTCTCTTCTCTTTTATTCTTCCCAACATTTCTGGTGATATTTTCCTCTCCCTTTTTGTTCTCTCTCTATTGGCCCCTTTCCATTGTGCATTCCTTGTACACCTAAGAATCCAGTCAATGCCTTGCTCGGTCCAATTAAAATGTAGAACTCATGATGGCCTTGAATGTTTTACGATGAAAAGATTTGAATATGAAATCTTATCTTATTTAAAAAAGAAGATAAATTTAATAATCTCAACTAAATTATATTGACTGTCTTGTGTGTGTGTTTTTTTCCAACTTTTGTAGAGCTCAAGGTGGATCATTCAATGAGTAAAGCCGGGAGGGTGGACCCCTTGTAGGAGAAGCGTGCCTTCACTATCGGCCCACGCAGGGAAATATGCCCCGAGCTGTCAATAAAAGTTCATCCGTGTTTGTGGCCTTATTTACATAGGCATCATTCCTCTCGAGCTTTATGTGCCACAGAGTAAAGCAATAAGAGAACCAAATTGTCAAATGTACGTTCGCGAGTGGGAGATCGCAGCTTACGGTTAGATATGCGCACGGAGAAAGTTTCAAGGCAATTCCACATTAAGCCACAATCAAGCTTCACTGGGTCAAGAGTAGTGTGTGCATGCGCTAACCAACAACAAAGTCCGTCCTATTTGAACTCAGCTATCCTACAAAAGTACGAGAGATGCATTGCTGAAACAAGATCGAACCAAAACCCATGACAGATCCTTGCCGAAGTGCCAAAAAGATAGATGTGAGAATGATCAAAGCATGTGTGTTCCTCGTCAAATCTGTACACTCTAGCCGAAGGAGATATGGCAAAAGTCTTGGCTCCACTAGGCCGCTCAACCCCAGTCCTAGGCCTTCTCCGCCACGTCCATGTCTACTACTCCTCCTCCATTTTGGAATTTATTCTCGTGTCCTTATTGCAGGAGGAAGAATGTGGACTGGGATTAACAATCTGGGCAACATTACTCATCCTAATCAATACGTAATAAACTCTATGTAAATGAAAAATGGGTTATATTAGAATGATATCTAATTAAATTCTCTCTCTAATAATAATGTATAGTAAATTGATAATACCCATCATATAATTTGTTAGATTAATATAGTACAGCCAAAGGGAGATAGATAGGGGACGGGTGCAGAAGCGATTGTCCCCTCTCATCCCAACACCAAACACTGTTCCTTGTTCCCCCTCATACCACGCCTGCCTCTGGCCATCCCTCCTTCTTACTTAGGTTCTCTCGCTTTCAGTCGGCTCTTCACCATCTCCCACGGTCGGTCCCACCAGCCGGCTTTTCTGCCATTGTTCCATGTACACAATGCACACTACAGTTAGATCCACGAGTAAAATATCCAGAAAGGAAGCGGGTGAAATAAGTTTTACTGAAGAATAAATAAAAATGACAGGAGAGTCTTATTCTTGATCCAATGTTTGTTGGACCGAGAATAATTAATGCTTTTGTCTTCATATAATTGATTAATATTAATTAGTCGGGGGTGATGATCTCCACCCCCTATAATAATCTTAATCATTTCGTTGCCCTCTAAAGCCCATACAACCCAACTGGCCACACCCATTCAATCATATACTACACCACCCATATGGCCGCATGGAATGAATCCAGACAATTGGATTCTTTGACCCACTCGGCCCTCCTCGTAATGATGATGATCTTCATGGACTTTGAGGAGTTCGGTGGGATATTCCAAGGAAATGTATTTACGAAATCCACAATCGCTCGTATCCTTACTCAAATAAGCAATCTCGAATCCTGTTGTGATAATTGGGGATGAAGTCGTCCTTTCTGGATCCCCATTGAGGTTACGCCCGTAGTGGATCAATGGAGAACATATGAATTTTCAAAAACTAGGTAGTGTACGTCAAAAACGTTAAATAAATAAATAAATATATGTACATATGTAGTGTGTGGTACCAATTTGCTTGGGCAGTTAGAGGTTGTCCTTTTGATTGCAAAATCTAGGGCACGCCCGATTAGTCCACGAGACAACAAAATCCAGCCAAAGCTGTATAGGCCACTCAGATTAATGATGGGATATTCCGAGGCATGGCATCACTGTAGAGCCTCAACAGAAGCCTAACATATGATTGCTCCCATTGTCCCGAGTTCATCATGACTCGGAGTATTGAATTGAATATCCCTCGCTCGGGTTACCATCAGCTCGGTCCCGACGCATACCCTCTTCTCTTCTACCGCTATCTGGGCGGTCAAACCTGTTCGAGTCCCGAGCACAGTGTAGTAGTAGTAGTAGCTGTGTCATTAATAACACTGGAGGTTGAGTTTACTTACCATCGACATTTTTCTTTAAAAAGTGTACACTTTTGATAACTGAGAATTATGCACCTAACACTTCTGCTCATGCATCGGTGCACATCCGTGACGTATAGCAGCGAGCCTGTTATGTATCACTGGTACGAATAAATTATACTCGTGATCAAGGCCGAAGTTAACGCTATCGAGATAGAGAATTCCTTGTTGTGATAGGAAGAAGAGAATAGGTAGTAGTAACCCATCGTGAGTGNAAGTTAACGCTATCGAGATAGAGAATTCCTTGCCGTGATAGGAAGAAGGGAATAGGTAGTAGTAGTAGTAGAGGGTGTGAATAGGGGAGGGAGGGGTTGNATGGGACGATCCGGATTAGTCAGCTGGACAAAATTTAATTAAATAGCGACCGTTTATAAAAAAAAGAAGAAAAAAAATAGGTAGTAGTAGTAGAGGGTGTGAATAGGGAAGGGAGGGGTCGAGGGTCAACAATGCGGCTGGTTTGAACTTCGAAGAATCATGGGAGAGTGTGCAGTTAGTATAATTCCTTCCATACTCCGCGTGCCACTCGATCTTAGCGCCAACGATTCCCCACCGTTCGATCGAGTCCCGCGTTCGCGTAGGTCCACGCGAGAGCTCGGGGGAGGGGCACACTCTTCTGGGTCGCTATCACGTGGGACCTTGGGATTTTCCCATCATTGAAAAAATAAATATATATATTTTTAATTTAATTTAATTTATACACGAATTATTGTCGTTTTTCATTTGCGTCTAACGTGGAGTTAACTCTTAACCAACCTTTTTTTATTTACCCGAAGAAGAAAAGTTAACCCGCTTGGGAAATTGATGAGCGAACCGTAGCACATTGGAACTTGATGATGTGACTCGTTCATGGTAATGGATCCCAGTTGCCACTGACCCATGAATGGGGGGGCGTTCAAGTCTTCACACAAGGGAAGAATAGAATATGTGAAACCATATATTAAGAATTAACTTTACAGCATCTTAATTTACTTACCAAATCACATCCTAGGGCATGAGATATTAGGATATGGTATGGTGACACCCACACAGACATTGCGTAGGCTTGTAAAATTAGTATGCATGTAAGTAGCATGAGCTTTCCAATAAGGGAGAATCCCACCTGGCACCTCTCTCTCTCTCTCTCTCTCCTTTTCTTTGCCTCTCTCATAAAGCCCCCTTTTACTCTATTCATAGGCTCCTTATCTTCACCAAATCTCCCACTCGAGACAAGTTGCGAGAGCATAACCAATTAAGATCATCATCTTCTGACCAAAAAAACCAAGAGAACATGAGGTCATTATACATCTCAACTCCGATGGAGGCCAAGCTAGACACGTTACCACACCCAAATAAGCAATCGAGATAATTATAATCCATTCATATCGAATCGTCATCTACCTCTTAATTTCATGTACGAGAAGATAAATTATCATACATGGATGGTACATGGTAGGACTTGTTTTCTATACATACATACATACATATATATATGGGCCGGTCAGTTGGTCTCCTTTCTTAATTTATGAACTTATGATGGTGTGTGTGTATATACGTGGCTAATGCTTTGGTGCCCGCAACTGGTCCTCTGCCTATTAATTAATTTGGGGTTACTCGAAACGAGATGCCTATAGAGCAATAATTAACTCGCCCTAGATTTACGACTTATGGTAATTAAACCAACTTAAATTGTACGTCAAGGAGTAGTTTTAATGTCAACATCTCCTTAATTTTAAATTTTCCATTGACATTTCCACGTCTCCCATGGCTGCAGCTATTAAGGATTAGCACTTAATTAAATCAGTACCACTTATTATTTTATTGCAATGAACTGATTATTATAAAATGAGAAAAACGTATAAAAAAAACTTAAAATTATAGTTTTTAAAATTGGATCAGGCCGGAATCGGCGTAGGCATAGGTTCATGAGTTAGACTAGGGGTTCAATAGGTTGAACCGTATATTTAATAAATAATATTACTAATAAATTCACATAAT
>CXYZ01011404.1:1087641-1163092 GCA_900006705.1 Sonneratia caseolaris
TTTAAATGTACAATTGGATTTTTTAGGAATCAGACCAGATGAATGGCCGGTTCCCGGTCGAACCAATTGAACTGGCCAACTCGATCATGTTTTTAAAACTATGTTACTTTTTAAAATTAAATTTTAAAACTTTCAAAATTACTATTTCAGTTATAAAATATCATTTCCATAACTTATTCAAGTGTTCGTTATGGTTCAATAGTATTGATGTAGATGCGATGAAATTGATAAAATACTGATTTGATACTAATATGTGAAATATTATTTTATTATTTTAAAAATATTTTACTTATTCATCCCGTTCAGATTAACATTATTTAATAATTCGTTACCTAATTTAAATAAGTTGTAAAAATATTATTTTATAAATAAAAAATCATATAATCTCAGCACTATTATAGGTTATATATGAAAATGGAGATGGTAGGACGTGAATCGAGGAAACGGCGCCGAGATCGAGCGGGCGTCAGGGGTGGACACGTGTCGGATAGGTATCATCCTATGGATTGTTTTGTCGCGTAGCCCAAGCGTGACAATACGGTCAAAGGAATTCTGAAGCAAACGCACAAAAAGATGTTTTTTCTTTCCTTTTCTTTTTCCTTCTCTCTCTCCTCTTTTTTTTTTCCTATCTGAGAAATTCAAAAGAATGCATTAATAATTATAAATAAATAAATAAAATCCGCAGACAGGTATTGGATTGCCGTAAAAGGTCAGGTGATCGGAGAAATTCGAAAAAGTTCGAAGATTTTTTGCCACATTTTTTTATAAAAAATAAGAAATTTAAAAAAAAGATAAATACGCGCATATCAAAGTTGAATATATTAGTTAATAATTTATAAGTCGGAATTTATATTTAAATTTGGTCCGTTAATTTAAAATTTTACTTAAAATGAATTTAATTTATCTTGTACGGTGATGGCAGAGGGATGTATACGATTATGCAACGGATCCGATCACATATGTTATTCATACGAACACCTCAAGGTCAAATTCGAATCTGCCTAACTCTCCTCTTGCTAATTTAAAATTGTGACATCAGTTATCGAGATTTCTTAATGGGTTTTAAAAAAAAAAGAAGAAGAAGAAGCATCGACAGTGTACCATGAAAAAATGTTGGCGGCCGAAAGGAGCAGTAGAGTAGTAATCCACGTGCTAAAATTCCGCCACTATTCGACATTCCCCTTCTTCTTCAAAGATTGGTTCTATGAGCTGGACATGTAATGGTGAAAATTTACAGTAATTTAAAAAAAATATTTTTCAGTGATCGATCGGGTTGTGTGAGAGATACGGAAAAGAAAATTTCATATACTAAGAACACAGTAGCGTTCCCATGGCTTTTTTTGAGAAGATCTCTGATTATCTTCTCCCCCCCCCCCTGNCTGTTTCTGAAACTTTTTCTAACTATCAAAAGAAAGAGGAGGGAAGAAAAATTCTTGTTTCTATCTCTGTACTGCGGGGGGTGGTCGTAGAGGTTTTCGTGTTCCGATGGCATTGCTCTGCATTTTCCGCTTTTAAATATCCGCGGTTTTTTTTAAAAAAATGTTTTTTTTTCTTTTTGGGTTTTTCCCTTTCCATCATCACAGTCCAAGGCTGCAACGGAATCGCCATAGATAGCAGCAGCATAAGAGAGCATGCACACACACTCTCTTTCCAGCTTCAAGCAAGCTGTGGAGGGAGGGGGAGAGATGAATGACGATGATGTGTGTTGTATGTGGGGCTTCTTTCATCGAAAGGTCGGTTTCTTTCCATGAAAGCATATGGGGATAGAACCAAGCAACCTTGCAACCTTTGATCAGAATATAACGCATTAGTAGCTAGATCAAATGCCTCGGCTCGCGTGCTCTGTTTTTCTTTTAGCCCCACACTAGAGAGCCAAGAATTCCTCCTCTCTGCCTCCCGTCCAATCCACCTTTTTGCAGGCTTTGTTCCCTTTGGTCGATTTGATTCTTCTTCTGCTCCCTCCTCGTCCCCGCTCTGCTCCAAGTCTTTGTCTGTCCTCAAATGTAGGTTGAATTGAGATTCATGTCTGAGAAATGTTCTCCTCCTCTTGCTCCTCGTCCTCTGATTTTGGTGGATCTTGAATGAGCAAGGGGCTAGTTCTAGGAGCTTTGAAGATGGGTTCCACCGTGGAAGGGAAGATCAAAACTCTGCAGCCACAGCAGCCCTCTACTCTGCTCGAAGAAATGAAGCTGCTGAAGGAAATGCAGGAGCAATCAGGTTCATCTGTTAAACCCTGTAAAACCTCCACGCTTCTTCAACTCGCTTCTCTCCTTTTCTCTCCTGTTTCCACGGATTGAGCATGCAAGTAGGACAAAGTTTTGGTCTTTAGCTTCCTCAAGAGCTCTTTCTGGCATAAATTTTGGATTTTTATAGCACCAACCTGCGGCATTAGAATTATCAGGCTCAATTTGCCATTTTTATGCGTATAACATCAAGATTGCTTGCTGGTTTGGAAACTCAACAATCCTAACCTCATTAAATCGTAAAGAAACAATTGCAGAACTCATTGCACAGAAGTTTTTATTATGAGCTACGTGTTTTGTTTTGTTTGATTCCGGTTCTCAATTTTATTCAGGTGTATATCATGCAGTTTTTAATCGATTATTACAATCAATATTTTTTTCTTCTCAGGGTCAAGAAAGTGCATCAATTCGGAGTTATGGCACGCCTGTGCGGGTCCTCTTGCGAGCTTGCCTCAGCTGGGCAGTCTGGTGTATTATTTTCCCCAAGGCCATAGTGAGCAGGTTTGTCTTTGTTTGCTCACTTACAAAAATGAGACTTTAATTTTCTTGCAAACATTCTCTTTGTTGTCCTTACAAGGTTTGTATCTCATGGCCATTCGTATAGAAAACGTAATAATGAAACTGTACTGCTTGGTAAAGTTAAGTTCTATTCGGTTTGGAATTGAAAATGCTGATTTTCATAAATTAAGGAAATGGAAAGCAAGGCGAAAAAATGGGCTGCTTTTCATTCAGATGAAGGTTTCTCAAATCAAGGTAGTGGACATTTTAGCCACTTAGTAAAAATCTAAAAGAGAAAGAAGACATGTGCACTTGCAATTAGGAAACAGCAGAAGGTTTTTACTACTGATTATTCTCAGATCTCCACTGACTAATATTCTTGTTTGATCCTGATCTGATCAACCTAAATACATCAGGGGGCAGTTATTGAGTTCTGTGGGCGAATGTTGCTGTATGATAACTCAGAACCAATTTTGAGGACTGGCTCGATTAGTTTCTACTAGTAACATAGTATATATTTATAGAAATCTATTCAATACGTACAGGTTGCCGTGTCCACAAAGAGATCTGCTACCTCACAGATTCCCAACTATCCAAATCTCCCATCTCAGCTGATGTGCCAAGTTCATAATGTGACACTCCATGTACATCCCTTGTCCTACTAGTGGCCTCTCCACTTTCATAGATTGACACTTGGTACATCTTGTTGGAGATTTATTGTCAAGTTGTTTTGTGCGTTTCAGGCAGATAAAGAGACCGACGAAATCTACGCCCAGATGACCCTTCAACCTGTGAATTCAGTAAGTGATGACACCTTCCTCCTCAGTCTTGCTCTCAGCAAAAGATGACATCGATGAATTATTCATTTCTGTTTCCAATTTCACCTCAGGAAAAGGATGTGTTTCCCGTCCCTGACTTTGGACTGAAGTCTAGCAGACATCCAAGTGAATTCTTCTGCAAAACTCTGACTGCAAGTGACACAAGCACACATGGCGGCTTCTCAGTGCCCCGAAGGGCAGCAGAGAAGCTGTTTCCTCCACTGGTCAGCATGACGCTTCAATACCTTGAGAAGCTACATCTTGTTTTATTAAGAAAATGAGCTTTAATGAAATTAATCTCTTTTTTTTTTGGCATACGTTTCAGGACTATACAATGCAGCCACCAACTCAAGAACTGGTTGTCCGGGATTTGCATGACAACACCTGGACTTTTCGGCACATCTACCGCGGTGAGAATAATTTCTTTTTTGCTGGAAAATATTCAGTTCCGGAAAACAGGGCATTCCTTTTTTTGAGTGGAGCAGGGGGGATTTTTTCTGTAGTTTCTTGGGTGAGAATGGTCTGGGCAAGAAAAGTCCTGTTTTTAATGACGTGCCAGATTGTTGGCCAAAAAGAATGTTGCGCCAGATTGCAATGTATCACACTGTGAATTCAACTTATGCATAAAAAACAGTAGTTTTGCTTTACTGAAATTATCCTGTTGCTCTCTTCATAGGGCAGCCGAAACGACACCTTCTTACGACCGGCTGGAGTTTGTTTGTTGGAGCAAAACGGCTCAGGGCAGGAGATTCTGTTCTATTCATTAGGTACTAGTTTACCCTATAAACACTCACCTCCAGTCTTATGATTGTATAAGCATGCAGTTTTCTGAGCATGAGAGATCTTATAATGGAAAGAGAACTAGTGGCACAAGCTGGAATCATATAGAGTTTTATCCTGCTGCTAGGGATGAGAAGTCACAGTTACTGGTAGGCGTGAGGCGAGCGAATCGGCAGCAAACTACATTACCTTCATCAGTTTTATCTGCTGATAGCATGCACATCGGGATCCTTGCTGCTGCTGCGCATGCTGCTACAAATCGAAGCTCATTCACCATTTTCTACAATCCAAGGTTGTGTCAATTTTCAGGCGTTTTCCTTCGACGAGGGTGGCTCTTAATTTTTTGCTCCCTGCTTTCTTCAGGGCATGCCCTTCTGAGTTTGTTGTTCCACTGGCTAAGTATCGAAAAGCCATATATGGGACCAGAATTTCAGTTGGCATGAGATTTGGAATGATGTTTGAGACTGAAGAGTCAGGAAAGCGCCGGTAAATTCATCATCTGAACAATTTAGAATTCTCCTATATCTTAGTATACTATTCTGACATCTCTTTATGCTGATTAACTTATTCATTTTTCTTCAGATACATGGGCACGATTATTGGTATCAGTGATTTAGATCCACTGAGGTGGCCTGGGTCCAAATGGCGTAATCTTCAGGTACTATCTTTGCTTTGCAGTTATATACAGTTCGCAGTTGTTTATTTGTTTGGTTACTGATGAACTTGCTTGAATATTCAAACAGGTAGAATGGGATGAACCGGGATGTGTTGACAAGCAGAACCGTGTCAGTCCATGGGAAATCGAGACACCTGAGAGTCTATTCATCTTTCCTTCCCTGACTTCGGGTCTCAAACGTCCATTCTTGGGTACATTTATTTCCTGAGCTTCAACTTACCCTTGATCTTTGTTTGGATCTTCATTCAACTCCTTGAATATTAATTAAATTACTTACATGCTTTCAAGCTGCAGAAACCGAATGGGGAAATCTGATAAAGAGACCTCTAGTTCAGTTCCCAGAGAATGGAAGTGGGACAGTACTTCCATATACTTCAGCCTCGAATCTCTGCTCAGAACAGCTGATTAAAATGATGCTGAAACCTTCTCAAATGGCTGCCTTTCCTCTTCCTCGGGATGTTGATTCAAAGGTAGCAGTCCCTCCGCAAGAGTTGAATACTACTGCATCAGAAACAGTAAATCAGAAACAAGACCAATCTAGTGCAGTAGGCTCATCCCCGGAAGTAGATGGAGTTGCAAAGGTTGAATCTCCAGCCAGAGCTGAAACCCAAGTATCAGAGGCTGAGATGTCCAAGTTGGATCCTGAATACAAGACTGGCCAGGGCCTGATGAATCATATGCCTCCAGTTGGAGAGTGCAATGGGGAGAATTTATCGACTTGCCTATTCAATGAGCACAACAATAATATAAGCCCTTCAGCAATCCTTAACCAGAACCAAGCTCCTGTTGTATTGCAGCCCAATTCATCATCTGCACTACAAATAATCAATGTCCCACAGACTGATCAGAATGGCCTGCAGGGATCATCTGCTCTGATAAATGCAGATGAATGGATGGTAAACCCTGCCATGGCCCAATCTTTAGCTGGGCTTGTGAGACCACAGGGCTCATTGCCTGTTCTCAGCATGCAAGACCAGTCATCAAGCTTCATAGACCCCATTGCCCAGATCCTACCTTCAATGGGTCCTGACATGTGGGACCCGAGTGGCAACTTGCGATACTTATCCCAGGTGGACCAGCTATCTCCACTTCCAGAGCAAGATCCATCGAGCCTCTGTTGCATATCTAACTCAGTTGGTGTTAGAGATTTATCAGATGAGAGCAACAACCAGAGTGGGATTTATAGTTGTTTCAATGGAGGTGGCTCCATAGTTGACCCATCTGTGTCGAGTGCTATTCTGGATGAGTTTTGCAGTATGAAGGATGTGAGGTTCCAGAATCCTTCAGAATGCATGATCAGAACGTTTAGTTCAAGTCAGGATGTTCAATCTCAGATCACCTCGACAAGTCTTGTGGATACTCAGCCTCTTTCTCGACATGACTTCCGGGACAGTTCTGGTGTCACATCTTCGAGCAATGTAGATTTTGATGATAACAGTCTTCTGAAGAACAATTGCTCATGGCAGCAAGTTGCCCCACTTCCACCTATGCGAACTTATACCAAGGTTGGGGTTGAAATTTGAGTCGCAGCTGTCGCTCATCAGAAGTTTTCACAGATTATACTCATGCTACCTTTTCTGTACTTAAGAAAGTAACTGACAAATTATAAATTTGTTTGCTAAAAGCATTGCGTNCTTTTCTGTACTTAAGAAAGTAACTGACAAATCATAAATTTGTTTGCTAAAGCATTGCATGAATTGTCTGTAATTTATCAAAAAATTATTGAGCAGGTTCAGAAGGCGGGATCTGTTGGAAGATCTATCGATGTCACAAACTTCAAGAACTATGAGGAGCTGTTATCTGCAATAGAGTGCATGTTTGGCCTTGAGGGGCTGCTGAATGATCTCAAAGGCTCAGGTTGGAAGCTCGTCTATGTAGACTATGAGAATGACGTCCTCCTTGTAGGAGATGACCCATGGGAGTGAGTTCCTACACATCAATTCTATACCAATGTGTCTTCTTGACATGGTGATGAATCAATCATTCGTGCCATTTTTTCTCTACAGGGAGTTTGTGGGCTGCGTCCGCTGCATCAGAATTCTCTCACCTGCAGAAGTACAGCAGATGAGTGAAGAGGGGATGAAACTTCTCAACAGTGCTGCAGCTCAGGGACTTAATGGAGCTCCGTGAAATAGTATATCATCGAAAAGGAGGCCAAGCATGTTACTCGATGATTCTCAACCGCCAATTGTAGTCGTTAATGCTGGAGGGGGATGAGATGGGACTGAAGGCAGGCCAGCTTTGGTATTGCACAGGAACTTTGGTCTCATATGTGACTTGTATGAGTATTGAAGATTCGTTCTGCAGGCTGTGAAACTTAGCTAATTAAAGATATTAGTAATTGATTGGATGTTCCTCTATATGACTGCTCGAATTGAGTGATTCAACGATCATTCCCAGACTTTATTCATGTGAATGTTACTGCGGCTGACCTCGAAGCAGCCAAAATCCTGGCGCATCTGCTTGTCTCATTGGACATTCTTCTTACTGGCAAAGCACTGATCCAATACATAGTTATCCGGTTTTCACTTTAGAGTTATCCAAATCTTGCTATCCTTAACAAAAGAGCAGCTTTTTACCATAAAGTGGAAAGAGGAAGAAAAGTAGGCGTTTCTCCCTTCATGAAGCATCAGCCCAATGTATAACGTTAATTCTCTTCAATGAAATATAAGGTACATTACCTGGCCAGTCAGCGTACATACTCAACTAGCCATATTTGTCCTGCCGAAGACATTCGAATTGATTATTCAATAGAATCTCAAATCAAGGCAAAAAGATCCCGAAGATATGGAGATCAAGACATAAAATAACATGATAGAATATTCCAAAAGAATAGTACGGACCTCTATCTTTGAGAGAGAGCCAAATTCCCAGCTTGAACCAGTATGAGGGGGTATAGATAGCTCTTTAAGACTTGCGAGGCCGTCCTCTCTTTTCACGATCACTGCCTTCACTCCCACCAGTGGCTGTTGCTTTCCTGCCTCTTCCCTGGCCTCTGCCAGTGCCTGCAGCTTTTCAACCTCGTTGAGATCTTTTGCCAGCCTTGCCATTGACCTGTTTACTATCATCAGACTCAAGATCGCCCTCCTCTTCTTCTTCTTCTGAGGATGCTGCATTCGACTTCTTCCTCTTGCTAGTAGAGAATTTTTTGCAGCAGCTGTCTTAGTGATTTGATTAGTAGCTGGAGATATGCTCTCCAGTTGCTCGCTTCCTATGGACAAGCAAGGATATTAGATTAAATTAACCATTAGAATAGCCCTTCATTGTTGCTTTAAGTTATATGCTGACACTCCAGGGGATTCAAATTTCTGAGCATTCTTAACATATAAATAACTTTGGCATAGAACACAGCTTTTGGAACCCATGTGGGGTCAAATATCCCCGTTCATGCTTATTAGTTAGATAGAACCTGCAACTAGCTATAAGATTCCGAAATTTGGTGTACCTTCAAGGGAAGATTTGCCATTGTAAACATCAAGCTGCCAAGAAAGGAAAAGTGAGAGCTTCAATACAGGTTGTTTTGGTTCAAAAAAAGTCCAGAAAAATTCAGAAATATTGTCACACCTGATCAAGATGGTCACCAACATTTGTTCTATCAACAATAACAAGTGAATGCCCCATCCCACATGCAACTCTACAAATGGAACACGTCAAGAACACTGCATTCGGATTTCTAGTGCTGGATTATGCACAGATGGAAGAAAACCAAGAATAGCTACCTACCCAATCACGTGCATTCCCTCAAGAATATCAACCTTCTTGGGTACTGCAGAAGACCCAAAAGAATGATGAACTGTCAGAGAGAAACAAGGTAGATCACAAAATTGATGAACAAATGTTATACTTACAAGTATGAATATAAGTACTTTTGTCCTCGTGGACCATATCCAAGATCTCCATAAAGAGCATGTCCCCAACTGATGCAGGATGAGTCTGCACTGACAAAGTGGTGTATGCGTCCAGAATCCATGCAGCATATGTTCTAACCACTGAGAAAGAGAAATGAGATCAGCAACTGTGCAATAATTTTCTGGCCCAATGAAGCGTGAGATAGTTGAAGTAATACATGCAAAAGAATTTAAATATGATCTTATTGGTGGACAAGAATCTTGAAGTGTAAACCTAAAACTTGTTAAGCACTGAATATAAGCGGAACAAATATATGCAGGACAAAATCACAAAGAAAGAGAGAGACCATAGATCCATGAGTGGCTTAGGTACATCCAGTCATCACATGAATTTTTAATCTTTCCCCACATATACAGCCGCCCTCCACCTGGTGAAGAAAGTGGTGAAGGCTGATTTAGCAGCTTTATTAATTCACAGAAGAAGTTAACAAAACTATTGCTGTTCTGAACCATAGAAAAATTGGAACTTTCTGGGATTCCTAGTTATTTGAAAACTTTACTTTCTGAAAACATAACTTGAATAGTATTAAGACTTCCTCTCCATCTGCATCCTTGTAATTAACATAAACTTTCTTTCAGAGAAAAGTAACTCTTTTACACAAGAAAGCTTAATCAGAATTTCAAGACAGTGGGTCCACAGCTTGACATAAAGGAATCACCTGCAGTACATGCAGAATTGACAGAACCTGCGAAAACCACAGCATGAGGTGGTATAACATTGTTGCACTGGAAGACATCAACACGATGAGGGACTCACTCATCCTTTTGCTCCCTATGTCCAAGTCTGTAAACCAAACATTAAAAGTTTTAGACGAATCAAACTTTGTGCATAGAGTTTCCAATGATTCCAAACTTGGATCCAGTGCCTAGAACCATTTTGACTTCACATATAACAAGAAATTGAAGTACCAAATACCAACCTTCCGTAAACACCAAAGTCCCACCTGATCAATTTCAAAGTACAAAAGATGTTCAGCAGCATGATATGCGACATTCGTAAAGTAAGATGCGTAAAATAATGGATTTGAGGAGATTCGTACATGTTTACATAGCCATTTGAGTCCACAGCAACTGAAAGCACATACTGCACATAAAAGAAAATAGATAAATGAAGAGAAAACCAAATTTGGGCTAATTGAGAAGAGAATATTTACAAGAACCTGTATGATTAGCTTCACATGCAACTTTGACAATAGTCTCCCCAGCTAGAGATGCGATTGCTTTTGGGCGCGGTTGGGCTTCATAAGCTAGCCTGACAGAGCTATCTCTGGTGTTGTACTATAATGCAGAACAAATATCAAGTTGAATTCATATAGATATAATATTTTATTATAATACAGAACCAACAGTTAGTCCAAATTCATCTTGAAGAATCTCACAGTGAGACGCACGGCAAGAAGCCTATTGAAGAATACACTTCAAGTGCAAACATATGACCAACGATACATTGTGAAAATCTCAATATGACGCTTTTGACCCACCTCCTTGTCAGTTCCATGTCCGAGTTGACCATACTGTGGAAGCCCTGCAGTGCTAAAACCCCAAGAAAATTCTCCAGTTATGGTCATTTTAAGGAATTATTTCTAAGGGTATTTCTACTCTAGAAAAGAATTTAGCCAAATAAAAAAAAAAAAAACCCTACAGTGTAGAAGCTCCTTCAACTTTGGTTAGCAATACAGTGAAATCCGCCCCACAAGCAGTGGTTTTCACTTCAGATACAAGACTGAGAACGGGGGAGGCCTCAATTTCGGCAGTTACATATGGAAACGAAAGAATGGTCATGAAAATTATTTCAACATTATAGAAAGAACAGAAAATATGATATATAATGGTCTTCTGGAATTGGTATTACTGCAAAAGAATAAACAGATATTTTCTTGAAAAAGATCTAAGTGCATCCCAAGAGTAGCAGCACCACGAAAAAGTTAGGGCCACCTGGACCGCTTCGTGTTGAGCCTGATCCCAGTTACCCATGTTTATTCCAGCCAAAGGCAAGTGAGTTTCTGTCCTCTGTTACAACAACGGTGTGGCTCCTCCCGGTACCGGCTTTGATGACTTTGTACCTTCAACACAAGCATGGATGACGACACTTACCATTCTCTTCAAAGACGAGATACTCTACAAACAAATTACAGAAGCAAAATTCCGCCCCTTCATTCAGCATCTAATAGAGCCGTGCTCTCTAGTTTTATTAAAAATATGCAAATCATCAATTACTAAAACCAAGGCCCATCAGATAAAACATTATCTTTTTTAACCCCCAAAAAATGAAGACCCTAGAAAGAGAAAATTTCCCACCTTTTAAATTCAGGAACGACAATTTGTCGGTCACGTTGAATGGTATCTCCATGTCCCAGCTATTCCTTCTGCATTAGCGATCGGAAGGGTAAGTAAGATAAGCAACAGAGCCAATATATCCACCAACCATTAAAACTAACAAGAAATTCACAGCTTTATGTCAATTCATGCCTCATTGCCCCCCCACGTATAGCAACGCCCTTCAACATACAACGCCACACAGTGACAGNCACAGCTTTATGTCAATTCATGCCTCATTGCCTGCGCGCCCCCACCCCCCACAACGTATAGCAACGCCACACAGTGACATGATGCAACAGGAAAGGTTTAAAACAAAATCCATCTCAGATTTGTCGCTCAAACTCAAGAAATTATCTTGACGAGCAACGGCACGGTTGTCTATCTAGCAAATGTATAAAATGCAATTATGCAGCGCTACTTTCTGGAGCACTATACATAACGACTAGAGCACAAAACAAGCAAAAAACAATTGCTATTTTCTTTTTTTTTTANGAGCACTATACATAACGACTAGAGCACAAAACGAGCAAAAAACAATTGCCATTTTATTTTTTTAAGCTTGGCGAAACCGAAGCTGCTATTTTGAGAACTGTAGAGCACCTATCGGTGGCGTGAATGGTTATTGTACCAAATAATCCGTGACGTGCTAGTAGAACTTACAGCCACCGGAGGCAACGAAGCGGATGTCGACTCCAACAAGCGGCTGGAGCCGCTAGGGGGAGACTAAGTTGGTATCTCCAGAGGACTTCTTACGACCAGTAGTAACGCAACAAGTGGCCCCGCAGTAAGAGAGCAGCTCTCCCACCTTCTCCTCCGCCTCGACATTCTTCTCCGCGTCCTCAGCCGAGATTTTCCCCGCCAAACAGTGCTCAAACTTCACAAAAAAAAAAAGACAACGGGGAAAGACTCGATCAGATCCAACGGCTAGTATTTTAAAAACCGAAAAAGAGCCCAATCGACGGCTGGGCGAGGTTTGACAATGGCGGGAAGTGAGGCGCGACGGTTATTCAGGGGGATCGGGGTGACTCTGCCTACAGATGACGCTGGCGGAGAAAGAACAGAAGAAGAAGAAGAGGCAGCGGAGGAGCCGAGGAAGTGTGGGACAACAGCGACCCTTTTTTGTTTCTTGTTCCGGAGACAGCAGGGACAGAAAAATGTGTATTTATTTATTTATTTTGAAAATCATACATTTATTCTTTTTCAACTCATAAATAACTCACAAATTTATTAATTCCATAAATTTATAATAAAAATACATATTTAATTTTTTTTCCAGATTCTTTTTCTGTTTACTTAGTTTAAATTTAAGTCGGATTAGTACATTAAAAGATAAATTCTCGATTATACATTTTTTTATTAATAAAATTTTAAATGGTATAGACCATTTATTTGAGTAATTATTATTATTTTTTTTCATTTTTTCTATTATTATAGTTGATGTTATAATATTTTCGTCCATGACTTCCTACTCTGGGCTGGGCTTTTCACTTTAACGGTCAGTGTCTTCAGATTTTCCTCACAGTAATGTCTGCAGCCACCGCCTGCCGGCTCTCGGGTCCTATGACTGCTACCGACACAACTTCTGGTCCGCTGAACTTATCTTGTCGTAAAAATCGTGGCTGTCAGCCAAGTTGAGCCGACAAAAGAAATTTATTTACGTGTCAAGGTTCGTGGATGGGAAGTTGATACTAGTAAACCAGGTGTAAAGTAATTACTGGACAAGGTGAGGGTGCGTGAAATCGTGAATTGCCTGACCGCATTCATGGCCAGTCATAGGTTGGGTCCGACTCGCCTGAGCCCGGCGGACCTGGTCTGAATTTGTACGGGGCCGGTCCCTGCCCCCAGTCAAATCCCACAGAGCACGAGACGACTTTGCTTTACTTCTTCGAGAAATGAGCCGCCTAGCGTGTCCCCAGTTGAGATAACTCGGGATGTTCTTCTTTTACTGTCGGAAATCAGGAATGCAGAATGCAAATCGGGCGAGGTTGTTGGGTAATATAAATTTGATTATATCTGAGTCTTGGAAAGAAATTTCCCCTTAAGATAGTAAGTGCAACGCCCATAGAGAAGTTACTAGGAAACTCCAACATAGATTGACACTGCCATTCATTACATAACACAGAAGGGTACGTAGCATAGCTTACAAGCCTTTACAGCTACAGCAATTTGATGAAAATTCCGGACGTACCGACCGACTAACTAATAGCTGCCTCCTACGACAGTAAACCCTGTTTACCATTCGGGAATGTGGGTCAAAACGCCTGCCTTATATCCTCCATGGATAACAACTTGCCATTTCTAGCCCAGCCCTATCAACCTACATAATGTTCAACTAATCCTCCGACGCTACATAAGTTTAGCAGCTGCACCCGCTTGGAGCTCTTGATCTTCCCTCCTCCCATCATCTTGTTTCAAACCGCAAAGTTGAGATTCTTCTCACCTTATTTGATCGTGATGTATCGATTGGTCCCATGCTTGGCCCAGTGGTCCTTGAGGTCAACTGCATTTGAGAGGTCATGGCCCTCTGCTGCTAGGCGGCTGAGCAGCTTGCTGAAAGCCCCACCACTCATTTTCCGCCCTCCTACCCGTGCGTGCTTCTTGTTTGGCACAGTTGGCAGCGGGTACATGGACAAGGAGGTGGTGCAGCAAGAAGATTGCCACCCTCCGCTCCCCCACTTATAGCACTGCCTCAGAACTCCTGTGCATGAGCAAACGGGTGGGGGCATCGTGGTCTCATCGAATGTGACCTGGTTTAGCCCCAGGTCCTGGACTTTCCAATCAGATTTTGACATGTCACCACCTCCATTCATCATCTTGTTCAAATCCTCACTCTCTCTCTTCACCTTCTTGGGGGAGGGCCTTGAGGCCTTCTTTGCGGTTGTGGGTATTGCCTTGGTCTCTCTCATGCGCTTATTACCCTGCCGAGGCTTTGCAGCTTCAGATGGGACGGGGGACATTGTTGTGAGGGCATCATTTGTGTTCGTACCATAAGGGTTCCCAACCATCTGATGGGGCATGTGATTGTGGTGTTGCATGTGCTTTACACCACGGGAGATTTGACACCCTGGTGGACATGAGGAAGGCATGCTGTTGCTACCACTTGATAAGGAGTTCTCACGGTATTGGAGAGCTGCGATTGCATTGTCACGCTCCATTATTGCATTATTCCGTTCAGCAATGGCAATATCTCTGTGATGATATGCAAGCTCTCGCTCCGCAATTGCTGCTTTCTTCTCGGAGAGGGCTAAGTTTCTCTCCTGGATGGCTGCATCTCTCTCAGCCATCAGGCCCATTATCTGCTTCATGGATGGCTGAGGCTGCATCAACCACTGCAACATCGAGAGGGAAAAAGTTGTGATTAGAAGCATTCTTCTGCAACAGGAAAGGCTTTATTTCCGCAACTAATACAGAAGAAAAATGAAAAAAGAGAGCAGGTGAACTGTCAAGGTACCTGACCCTGAGCTGGCTTGTACTGATCTGGCTTATGTCTACCATTTTCACGATGCCCTCCATCATCCATTTTCAGATGACTCAATTTTGACAAGTGAAAACTTGTTCAGCGCAGCAAAGCACTATGTTGATCAAGGTTAATGGATGTTGTGTCACGATATCCAAAATTCAACAAAGCAAGAGATGCTGTTGGCATGCCCTCTGGAAGTACATCGTATACAGATGAGAGAAACCAATCCCTCTATTAAGAAGCAATTGTTGATAAACATGTCCTAGAAACAAGCCAGTCACGTCAAGGCTGCTACAAGTTGCTGTTTGCTACACCAATATCTGCAAGACCATGCACAACAGAACAATATCAATCAGAACAGAACGGCATTCTCAAATTAAACAAATTCAATTTCCCTGTACTGCAGAAGGGGATTCCAGATAGTGGTCCCAAGTCATAGAAGATCAGCAGAGAATCCATTTTCCCCCAATATTATAGGGGAAGTACTGGATGGACTGAAAAATTATATGTAAAATGTAAAGTAATTCAGTGCCGTCTGCACGTGAACTGACCTCTGGACAAAGCAGTTAGCAGTGTCTAAATGAAGTTCATGAAATAGACATTCTAATTAAAGTGAATGCAATAGAGAACCACCAGAAATGTGGTTCAAGTAACAAGGTTCCCAGCAGGCAAAAATCAAGATTCTATGTGAAGGATGGATAAAAAAGAATTAATAAGCTAATATAATCCAAAATGAAACAAATCTGGGGAGGAAACTTAGTGCCCCATTGCTCTACACCTTATGCTATTGTTGTTGACACTATCTTTCGTGCTTTCAGCAATCAGCCTACAAACAATCAATGTTCAAGCAGATACTGTTCCAGTTACGCACTTGCAAAATGCACACGATCTTTTGAATGTAAAATCAAAAGACTTCTAAGATACTGAAGTATATATATCAGTCTGCACAGCACTGCATCTATTGTCAGAAAAACAAGAACTGCAGCTCATCCGAATATATATCTCAATACTCAAAAGACTCTAAAATCAGTGCAAGTACATGCAAGCAGCACAAGAAAAACAACATAGGAGTTCAGAATGTGATAAGAGTCGCTGGATCCGTCCAGTTCCTAACAGTATAACGAGTGATGCTAAAATTCATGGAAACAAATGGATGCTAATGCAAGACCCCAGAACTGGAACAACTCAACTTTGGAATGAACCGAGAGAAAATTTCCTTCCATTAGCACTGCAAAGAGTTAGTTGATGCAATATCAGTACGGAGAGGGCCATTAAACATGGATAAATCTGCTCAAAGAATACGTTTAAATTCATCAAGTCAACCCACGGCACTCCTAAGAGCGAGGCAGCTAAATCGGATAGCTAGACTTAAACATTCATCTTCGAGCAAAGAGTAACCGAGTGCCTGGCTCCTCAACCAGTTAACTAAACCACCAAAGATCCGTCTCTAAGAAACTAAATGGAGCCGGTGGAAGTTTGACCATGAAAACTCAAGAGACAAGTCAAAATTGCAAAGAACAACTGCCCTGTGAGCCAAAAACCTCACGGCCCCACCAAACCATGCTCCATTAGAGCAACAACCAAGCCGATCAGCAACAAAAATTAGGCTGCCGGTCTACTTCCAAAGAGCAGGAAATGCGAGTTTCGAGCAGAGACGGAGTCCGATTTGAAGAAGCGAGAAAAGAAGGCGGAGCAGCCAACAGGAGCAGCGAGAGAAGTAGTCAAAGCTTACCGGAAGGTCAACGGGCAGAAGGGAGCTCGAGGACCTCATCACGAGAGAGACGAAGAAGAGGGTGTGGGCGAGAGCGGAGAAGTGAGGAGAGAGGAAGAAGCGAACGAAGCGGTTTCGCCCACTTTATTTTACCAGTCTCTGACGTCTCTCTCTCACACACTCTCTCTCTCTCTCTCCCCCCAACAGTACGTATAGATCTACAGTAAAAGTGCACACTGCTGTACTACGTACGCTATACAGTCCATACATCTTCATTCTGTCCACGTGCGGACTTGTATCTAAATTCGATTGGTCGCGAGCTACCTCTTTATTTTTCCAAATTTACGAACTAGCTTAGATTCCTCATCTCCTGTTTTCAATCAAATTTTTACGTGTTTGAGGTGACAAAAATCATGTTACATTTGACAAAAAAATGATTGGTCAGAACATCGACAGACAAACGCTGTTTCAAACACCAGATAGATTGTCATTTCACAAAAATAAATCTTCGTCTTAAATCTAATAACACAATATCACATGATACACTATACTAGTTGCATTACGCCGGCAGAGGGGGATGAGTTGTAGATTCAGGAAAAGTTTCTAATGTCGATTCTGTGCATTTGGACTCTGGAGAAAGTGTTCACAATTTGAACTTTGACCTCTGACTACTCTATGCACGGCTTTAGTCGGCCTCCGTCTCGCTTCCTCCTCGTTGCAAGACCATATTCTGCAAACAGACAAACAAAACGAGATGTGCACGATGATACACCTCATACATGCATTTATAATAAATTGCCCTTAAAAAGCCATAAGAAACTACAATTCAGTCCACTTGTCAGATCAGACTAAAAACTGAAAATCAGACGATCGGAAATCACAAATCACAAATAAGTCAACCGCATTAACCAATATGGATTGATTAAAATGATTCGATGATCCTCGGTTCTAGTAAGAAAATTTGAAATCTAGAGGGTTTTACCTATTTCATTCTCAACACCAGGCGCATCACTTTTCACTCGAGTGAATTTGGGGCGCTTCCCTACTCTTTAGTTGACTGTCATGCCACGACAAGAGATTAATTTCCTCTAATCCTGGCAATGAACCGCAAAGGTCCTCCTTTCCTTTTCAGGGAAGCTCCACTTTTTCCTCAAAGAGCAGAGTGTCAACTTGACCCTATTGTTAATGATACATTGCGTCCCATAGATTAACAGTAAGCCCAGCTTCTGTCACTTTCACCCGATTAATGACATACTTATGAATGCACCCTTAGCTGGGACATGAGACCAAATTTTCTGTTGCTACCTTCTTACGGCCTTCCAGCATCCATATTAATTTTGATCATAACAGGCAACAAACACCGTTTCCAGCAAATACTGATTATTCCTGGCCTCAAGCCTCAAGAGTCATCTTCGTAAAAGACAAATATATGAGGCAAGTTAATCTTGAAGACTGGCTTCAGGCTCTGCTCAGCAATTTGACGATAAGAAGCACTTATTAACTCTTGGACACCATCTTAAGCATCATCACCTGAAGATATACCTCTACAGTAGCACACTCATGAGTCAGGACTAGTATCCAAAAGAACTGCTCAGACGGGATGAATATTAGAAAATAGAAGATATGTGCTTTAGTATTCATTTTCAGAATACTAGTTGTAGAAAACCACTCTATCTTCTTCCTGGCAAATTGCATTTGACATATGGTTCTACATTAGTTGTTCTATGTCAAGCAATGTTTCTTCTCTTGTTAGTTGGATGCGAAGAAATGAGATTCTAGAGTCAATATCTTATTATTTTACTATGACAGCAGTAAGGGCCTTTCATTTACAGATTAATTTAACCAGAAAACAAAGGTTGAAGAACACTGTTCTGAACTAAAAGAATCCTTTTCAATCAATCATTCATTTCTCAACATCTTTCACCATTTGCAAAGCCCACCATTAAAGTAATGCCTAACATGATAATTGTAAGTATAACAAAAATGACCAAGCTGATACTCTCACCATCAGTAGCTCATATCACAAGCCACAGAACAAGCCAGAGCCAAAGAAAAAATCTTAGAAGCAAGCGAATCAAAATTAATGCAAGAAAAAAAAATATAATTGTCTCCGATAATAGTTTGAAGGGTCAAGCGTAATTATATCACGTCTAAAAAAATGACACCATCACTTCGCCCTCAGGATAAGAATATATATAAAAGTCAGTAGCGGTCATCAATCATTCTACCGTTGCCTCTTCTTTCATACCTTTACACCCAGGTTTCTTAGCTCGAAGAAACCAACTTGTGTGTACAGCCTTAACGAGCAAAGAGGATTTAAGAAAGCCCAAGATAGTAATCAACATCAGCAAGGACCAGATATATATGGTTCTTCCAAAGCAAACAAATATTTTGCACTGGAAAAATGTAAAATCTGATTCACCTTTGTTTTTAAAAATTCATCAGAAAGGAAGAATCCAACTAATACGGAAGGAAGTTTATTGCCAAGTTCATCACAGTAGCTTAGAGAGATGAGAGAGATTTAACGGCAGTTGTCATAACATTGCCAATTGTTGCATTGAAAAATATAGCAAAACCATATCTGATCATCTGTTGAAACAGATTCCTTCATCAGTTCCATCCAGAGTAGGACATGGAGTTGTAAACCTTGATTCTTTTTCATATTTATGCTGCATCCTTATAAAGTGCATTCATCATGACACTCAAAGATGGAAAATAACATACTGCACAGCCCAAACTGAGTAATATATAAAAAAGAACCCGAGTAATGAAATTCACGAATAACCCAATTAACACATAATGAGCAGTAAAATATGTAACTATGCATACAATCAACACAGCTATCTCGACAAATGCTGAACACCGGGATAAGATCTGACTGGGGTAAGTATCAGTTTGAACAAATTTCCCAGATATATTGAGCGAGCCCCCAAGCTAATAGGATCTGCGCTGGAAATTTCTTAAGGAATAACTAACTTCACCAATAACACCAAGTTAATAAGAAATGTTAATCATAATCTGCCTCTGGTAGAATCCACAGAAAACCTGGACTTAACAGCTGCACTTAATTGACATCAAGAATCCAACTGAACCTACCATTCATTGGCACAGTACATCATACAGGGATATCATCTGTAAGCCTATATTTCAACCTTCAACCGCTTCGACATCTATAGCGGCGACCGGTAAAATAAGAAACAGCTCCCAGCGATTCAACGAGAGAGCAGTTTATGTCACCAATATCCGCTATGTACTGGTTGAACCTCGAAAGAGTTACCTGAGAGGCAATGAGCTCGCAGGAAACGGCGGCCAGAGTGGCGTGGCCCACGTGTGGCCTCTCCCCCTTGAAGTTTTCCCTCTCCGGCGTCAACTCCGAGGAGGGGGCCAGCCTGTTGTCGACAAATCAGTCGAAGTTCACGCCACCCGGGCCGGGAGAAACCGCCCGCAAATGAGCGAAATTGGGGTTTAAGCTAACCTCAGGTGAACCAATCGGATCTTGGAAATGGGCTTATAAACAAATCTACGCAGCTTGCGGGAAGCCCAGTGGGCCGCGAGGACTCTCAAGTCGCGCTTCTCTCAGTCTAGTCCTAGACCCGAGCTATGGGCATATATCGGCTCTCTCTAAGGGAGGAAAGAATTTCATTGGATGCCTAGCCAATAATCGGATCTGGGCCCAGCGTTTATCCAATATGGGACATAACTCTCCTGCATGCAGATTGGACGTAAAGGCTATACAGGACGCAGGAGCAGCGTGTTAATGTAAATTCGAGATGAGGCGCATAGGACTCACCGGTTTAACGGAACTATAATACCTTATTAAATTTGTAGTTNTACAGGACGCAGGAGCAGCGTGTTAATGTAAAGTTCCTTATTAAATTTGTAGTTCATTCATAGGGGTACGTTCACATAAAATCAGTTAGTTCAAACTCTGAGGTGGTGTAGTTATTTGTGCCCCTTCTGTCCCGCACGTTAATGTCGTAGTTCAAGAACAAATTGGGGAGATTGACCCTTTCCTCAGAGGGGAAGGCACAGACTCTCCTGAATTGATGATCATCCATGAGAAAAATAGGGGGCACAGGGCAAAAACTGGGATGAGGCCAACCTCGAATCGTTTGAGAGGATTCGTGATAAATAAATAAATAAATAAATAAAAAACTGACATGGAGCATGTCCATCTGAGGCACGCTGCGTTTGGTCTTTCAATGAAATTACGCCAAGGTTCGACATTATTGCGTTGCATCCACGAGGACAGGACCAGCGCACGGTGATGGTCCCCTGCAAGGGGAAGGATCTTAACGGATCGGCGAGAGGGGGCAGAGGGCCTACGTCCCACCACTGTCACCATCAACTGAGCTGGCCTTCTCTCCAAACGTTAATAATGGAAGACTTTAATGCACATGATAGTGTGAAAAATATGTATCGGTGGTTCCTTAGTAGAGAGAAGCAAGTAGATGATGTGACAACTCAATCCCGTGGAGCCAACCCCAGCGCAATACTTTTCCACCATTTCATTGTATTTAAGAAATAACGGGAAAATGAAATGTTACGATATTTGTTTAAAAAATATGGTGTTAAATTTTAAATTTAATGTAATATTATTACATTAAGTTAGTTCTCAATAGAACTCTATCAATGCTCTAATATAATTAAAGAAATCGGTGCACGTCTCTGGTGAGAGTAGGCATTTAAAACTTCTTGTCAGCATTAGTACCAGGAGGGTTGTACTTGGAATTTTTTTTTATTTAGACAGTCCAGAATGTCTAGATTAAATAAAATATATGTTGAGATAAATTCGTAATGGGGTTAGTAATTTTAGAAAAATTTCTGTCCATTTTTTTAACTTAAAATTTAATCATTAAATTATCCATTTAAATGCATGGCAAGAACTACTACCCACCCCAAATTGATATACTTAGAAGATGGAGCTCAGCAAACTACCGCCCTATGCCGTGCATGAGAAATTCCCCTCGATACGTACAAAGAAGTCTCAATCTAGTGGTACACGTTTTCATTTGGAATTGCAAGTTCGGAGTGCCGAGTAGTCGATTTTCATTGATGGGGTAGGCAACATTGGTTCCTTCTCTCAAGCTTGTTTTGATTATTAACGAGCCATGGCCGACCATATATATCCCGGATGATATTGGGCTAAATTAGTATCATTTTCTTAACATATATATATATATATATATCCAAGACGGTTGAGTTTAAAATTTCAACCCAAGTTATATAAAAAGATGATTCCATAAAGAGTTTGATATTTTGATGGGTGAACTAGCTCGAACTTAAGCCACATAATGATAAAAGACATCTGTGAATTGCGTCTCTGAATTGGGTTATATATATATAGATATATGTTGAAACTACTGATCAATATATATTGCTGTAAATAATACAGTCAGGCTGAAACTTCTTTTCCCGTTAGCTAACGGAACCGCACGTATTGTGTTGGTCAAATTGCAAAGGTAGATTTTTTTCCTCCTAAAATTATAGTAAAAATTCACATATTTCCCTTTTTTATATTTAAATTATATATTTTTTAAAATATTTTTTTAATTATATATATATTTAACTTAAATAATATATTTAAATAATAATTTTAATAATTCATTAATATTATATTTAATAACATTTTGTGACTTAACATATTATCATAATTTTTGTCGAAATATCATACTACACCAATCAAATTTTACCTAGCATGCTATAGAAACCTAATTCAAATGATAAGACATTATATAAACTAGAAATTTCACATTTTTTATTTGAAATTATCATTAATAACATCTTATACGTACACAACGGAGGTTTTTTTTACCTGGAGTGAACACATGGTGAATTGGAACGATAAATTAAAATTTTAAAATTATTCTAAAATTTAGAATTTTCGGTTTATCTTTATCCAAATGCCTTTACTGGGAATCCTCCGGTGAACCACGAAGAGAAGGTAGTAACCCGGTGGGGCTAGGTTGGCCGAGGCTGGTGCCACCGCCTCCACAGAGAAGGTGGATTTCCCTGTCACTGCAGCCAATTTCTTCCCGCCGATCACCAGCAGCCGCTGGTTCATCGAGAACGCATGCGTCGTGAAAGGTGGCGCCACCATCGTCACGGCCACTGCCTCCCTTGCTAATGGGCCTGTGACCGTGAACACTACGGTGAACTTCTGCCCGTACCCGAGCCGGGACTGCGAGGCCGGGGCCTGAATCTTTGGGCGGTGGGCCGAGTTTTCTGGGTTCAAGTACGACGGCGAGAACGACTCCAGACTCAGCTCCGTTGGGTAGAGAACTTCGAAGAAACTGTATCCCGCGTGGGGGTTGCTCCCGCCCACCAGCACCCGGCCGTCGCGGAGGAGAATTGCCGTGGAATGGTACATTCTCGGTATGGTAGTAGGGTTCTGGTGCTTGAACCGGTTCCCCGCCGGGTTCCCGGGATGATACACCACAGGGTTCAGAACCGGTTCTCGGCCGTTCTCCCAGCCCGCGGCCCCGGCCCCAGCACCGTTGATGATCAAAACGTCAGTGTTTGGGAGCAGCACCATGTCGCCCATGACCCGGGCCAAAGGCATGGTCTCCACGACCCATTTCGGGTTCGGATCGGTTGTCTTGATCCGCCCGCAGGTCCCCAGCGCGCCGACAAACTTGCCATTGCTTGCTTGGGTGAAGGATCCCTTGGTGGCCCCACCACACACCAACACCTCGGCTTCGACCTTTGTCGCCTACAGGAGACGGTACTACGATTTGAAAGTGAAAGACGTACAGATTGCGATTTGAAAGCATTTATTCAATCGTGGGTGAAAATATTCCATCTGAGTTATATCCATCCATTTAGGAGTCTTATTTACTATGGACAAATGTGCAAAATCACAGTTATTCACTCTGCATCACTGTCTTTCACCCTCTCAGTCCATAGTTTACCTGCAAGTCCAATGGGAGGAGTACGGAGGAGCCGGAGCTCGGGTAGTTCCGTGGATCGCCGGCTGGCAACATGGGATAGGTCCGAACAACCTTGTTCCTGATGTAATCAAATAGCATCGCTCGGTTGTTTGCGAATATGAAGAGGTTTCCGTCGACGTTGAGGTGAACAAAGGGGTAGAGGTTGTTCTCGATGTCGGGGTCATTGGTCTGGGCCAAAAAGGGCAGGGAATACACGCCGGGGGATGTCTTCTTTGGGTAGAACTCGTAGTTGAATTGCTTCCTCCCACCAATCACGATCTGCCGTCCATCTGGTAAAAACTGATCATGGAATATGGCATTGATTATGAAATATTTTCCTCTAGCTTCGACGAGAGGCGAGCTGGCAATTGTGAAATAAAAAGGTCGTATATTTAATTCTTATTTATGATATTTCCTTATATTCTCTTTATCTATTATATTAAATTAGTAAATTTAAAAAGTATGTTATATATTTTTATTTTATATTGAATTTAATATAGGAATGAGGGCTACTAAAACAAGGTAAGATTCCTCCTCATTTGGGTTTATTCACCACGGATCTATATATGCTAGAATTTAGACTACTATTAGATTGAATACGTGCCCAATTCATATAAGCGGATTTAATTCTACGGTCGTGATGATCTCCACAGAGATGGAAAATAATCTTTAGTCAATAAGCGTGATGGGGAAGAAAATTAGATGGATCAAAACATTGTCGTATCAATTTGGGCGTTTCCTATGATCTTGTTTTTTTTTCCTTGCCTTTAACATCCGTCATCTCTGAAAATCTTCAAGTGATCCGTGGCATGTTATATGCTGTACCTGATTGGTCGCATACCACCGCGGCGCCTCCAGTCCATTGCCGAGTTCGTTCCAGTCACACCCTCCACGGCATGGCTCCATGACCCTGACCATCCTCACTCCGTCATTGAACCCACCGGTCTGAACCAGCCGCCCGTCCGGCATGACTGAGCCGGAGGAGCACCAGGTGTCTGTCTGCACCATGAGCGGCCTGAACGTGTTGGTCGCCACGTCATACTCCACCGAGTGCGCTGTGCAGTCGACCTTCATCGCCTGTTCCTCGGGGTCCCTCCGGCACCTGCCGCCGGGAAAGGACAGGTTGGACTTCCCAAAGTCGGTGCGGTCGAAGATGATGACGCGGTCGTTGTGGAGGAGCTGCATGTGCATGGCTGACACGCCAATGCTCTTCTGCAAGAGCTGCCATCTGCCGCCGCTGGCAGCCACCGCAAAGGAGTGGTAGGACAGCCCGATGGCCCCCGAGAGGAGGTAGAGGAGAAGAAAGGGAAGATAGTTGAAACTCCGATCACTCATTTCGTGGGGCGGTAGGATTTTGACAAGCGGCGCTTTTCGGGTGCAATATGCTGAGAAGGGACAGAACATATATATATAACATATTTTTTTTTCCATATCACTCGATATTCAAAGTTATCCACAGCTGAAGTTTTTCNTGACACGCCAATGCTCTTCTGCAAGAGCTGCCATCTGCCGCCGCTGGCAGCCACCGCAAAGGAGTGGTAGGACAGCCCGATGGCCCCGGAGAGGAGGTAGAGGAGAAGAAAGGGAAGATAGTTGAAACTCCGATCACTCATTTCGTGGGGCGGTAGGATTTTGACAAGCGGCGCTTTTCGGGTGCAATATGCTGAGAAGGGACAGAACATATATATATAACATATTTTTTTTTCCATATCACTCGATATTCAAAGTTATGTGTACAAATGAATAATCGGATCAACAAGTTTATTCGAATCCGCCACTTTCCTATTGAGAGGATCTACGAACTAACCAACAGGATAGTTATAGCTTTTTTTACCTTTTCCGTAAGGGCTTTCCTGTATAAGTGTACGAATCTCTCGAGTCATATGATTGGTTGAATCGCTGGGAAGATAATGCCACCCATCGACGTGGGTCGCATTATGCCACATTGCCAGTCAACCTCACTACGTAAACAGGACAATAATAGAAGATAAACATTGCATAAGCTAAGATATGTGCACATTTTTCCTTGTCGGCGCGGAGGTTCACATGCTCTCAAAAAAAAAAGTGTACAAATGAATAAAAAGTAAAGTGACATGATAGAAATTGAATTATGAATCTATTGGTCCTGACTCGAGGATCATACGGCCGAAGCCAGTACAATTTTTCCCAAGAATATTTGCGCTTAACTAATGACTAGATCGAATGGTTTTCCACAACTCACTGTAGACTATGGGCGTCTATTATCGAGTGGATCAAGCAAAACCAGAATTTCGTGCATGCACCCGTGCATCTGTAATTACTTGTGGGCTTACGGTGTGTCTGCGCTGACGAAAATGGCCTGTCCAATAATCGACCATTTATGTAATAAATAATTCTACCATTTAACTGATCGGTACTAATCTTCTTAATCGAAAAAACTAGCACCTATAGGCTAAAATGCGTATTATCTTGTAATTTTCTGCCTCGTATCAGTTTTGCCCACGATGTCCAAGTCAACTGAAAAGTATATGTGCATGGATCCGTCTTAAAACATTTCTATCCTTAATCCAAATTCCTAGTATAAGTATGAATAATATCAAAAATATAAATTAGTTAAGATACAACTTATATCACTTTCTCCTATATAAAATTTTGGGTAAGATAAAATTAGGACGAATAAAGAAAACTAAAGATTAAGATTCCACCCTTAATAAGAGACAAACTCGCCTCCATGCAAAACCGGTTATTGCCGGTTGCCTATTACAGAGATCTAGTAATTAAAGGAACTTAATAACTAGAAAAAAAAAGGACATAATAATAATAGTAGTAGTAGTAGTAGAAGTGTAATTTTTTCATTTAAATTTTATATGCTTTAAAATATAATTTTTAGTTTTATATATTTGATTATATAATAAATTTAAAATTTAAAGGTTTGTTAATATAGTATTTAATAGCATAACGTGATACGACATGTCGAAAGAATTTTCATCCTGTCAATCGAATTTTACCATATCGACATACTATGTCAGTAATTTGTCGATATGTTATTATGTCATATTAGTGTACCATTAAAATTATAATTTAAGTATATTATGGAATTAAGTATATATATATATAATTAAAACGATAATTTTAAAACTTATAAAATTCAAGTTTGAAGAATATTAAATATATAAAAATTTTGCCGTGATTATCCAATAACGATAATAATAATATCAAGCGGACTTTTCCAGCACTGGCTAGAGATACGACATCGATGTCCCTGCTGAGGACGAAACGATAGGAATGTCGTGATCACCATTGCTTTACTGGCTCATCTTGTGCTTACGTGCTTCTCCTCCTCCTCCTCCCTCTCTTACCTTTCCACAATCCCCACACAAGTCGTCTCATTTCGGGCAAAACGTACGGCTTCCGACTCGCTCCTCGAATCTGCAGCCTGATGCGTAGGGTTAATGGAGTCGAGTCTCGGGTCTTCGATCGCTCTTCCTCTCGTTCCTTCTTCGAGCTTCTCCCGGGAACGAAACCAGCGTGCTTCCCGTCCGCAAGGCTGCAATTAATCTATAGATAGAGAGCCAGCCGGAGGAGGGCCTTCTTAGTTCAGCATCAGATCATAAAAACTTTCCATCCAGGCAACCAACTCAGATTCCATGAAAATGATTATCCTTATCGGTTCCACCGCTGTGATGGATATACTGCACTTTACGAATCATAGGACAAGAAGTGTTGTTAAATACATCGGTGTGCATTCTGCTCTAAATCCCAGACGGACACAGTACGGTCTTGCATGAGAAAATGAAGTTTCCTTTCTGGACTTTGCCACATGCTGCTTTATGACACACCCATGACATGTAAGATGCTCTCTGCTGCTCGTGGGACCATGTAAAGTCCAAAACGTGACGGTACTCCTAAGACTACGACTTCCAGCCAACCTTCTCCCAAGCTGTAACAGCAGCTTCCGTGTCAACAAGTGATGATGTTTATGTTGTACTTAACCTGATAAGCCCCGCTTGCTTGACCGGCGTTGGATTGCGATAATTCAAAACTTCCAAGGGATGATCACCGTAACTTTGAAACCCCACCTCTCCAATGAATCACCGACCTCATCGCTAACAATCAATCCCCAAAACCGCAGCCCAGAGGTTGGACAAATTATGTTAATTCCCGAGAAATACTGCTCGTCCTCTCAAGGTCCGTCCGTCCGTCCGTCCGTCCATCAGAATTTATTAACTCGCCGTCTCATGTTGTTTCGAGAGTCATGTATGGATCCCATCTCAACACGTGATCATAAGACTGTGGAAGTCACATCTGTATTGTGTTGAGTCCATCACCGGCCAACATCCCACAAAACTCTCTCTGGGGAGTTGTTACTGTGATGCTAATGTAAATCTACGTTAATGATCTCGAATATGCCGGCTTAAACATCACATCATTTTTGCCATTACAGCATGTCTCCCTGCTCCGGGCTCTCATTAATTTTCTCCAACAAATTCGTACATGTTTACACCCTGAGAGCATAGAAATCAATGTCTGTGAAGAAGAATATCAACCAGACAATGAACCAGCACTGCAATCCAGGGGGATCGGAGTCCCCGTGAGATCCTTCTTGATTGGCAGACCGGAAGAACCAAACCAGACACCTCCTGAGGCTCTCGACCAAATCTGTAGCACTCCGAAGATTCCGACCCGGGCCGTAGGGCCAATGCCAATTGAAGGACAGGATCCACACAGGTCTAGAATCTAAACGGGTCCTTTTAGCACCAATCTGTGTCAGGATGTCTCGTGGTAGACAATCAAATCTCTCTGTTTAAACTTGGGATGATGCATATGATAGGGAAGACATGCTGGACCGCCAGCCAAAAGATCTCCTGCCTAGTGGCTGGGGAGGGAAGCTTAGCCCGAACATCTCCTTACGGACCTGACCTGTCACAGACCAGTCCACTAACACTGCGACGAGCCTTGCACTAGCCTCGATGTGGGCCATGTCCCTCGTGTCCGTCCATAGCCTTCGTGCTAGCTGCTGGCTTCTCTGCTTTGTGTTCAGCCCGATGTCCCATGTCCTGTAGAGGCTCTCCCTCTCGTTCTTCCGATATTTCTTCAGTATTCTCTTGCCCAGCACTTCCCTTTCCCTGTTTAGTGCCTTTATGCTGGTCACAGAAGGGACATGGGGGAAGTCAGAAATATAATTCTCTTTAAAGCAGTTAAATACGAGTGTGAGTTCAATGGCTTAATCTAAAGCTCTTTGTCAGGAACTAAAATTTCCTTAATACCTTGAAGCTAGCTCGAGACTTTGTGATATGCTCGTGCCCTCGAGGAAGGACAGCCTACGGAGCTCTACCTCCATGTAGACAGCATCCGAGGGGTCGCCCTTGAAGAGCAGGAAAAAGTAAGTGCGGTGCTGTAGCGGCACATTGCACATGTGCCATAGTTTGATTATTCTTCTTTGCTTAATTTTGAACTCCGTCTCCCATTCAGAATGCTCAGCTTTGGTAATGGATCCATATCTCTCCGGCCATGGTTCTTGCTTTTTTGGACTGATCTTTTCAGCCTCCTGCATCGAACACAATTCATGAAAGGCGTCAGCCATCTAGACCAAAGATAATGATCACCATTACATCAGTTTTCTACTTCTTTTCCTCGATGAACAAGAAAACTAAGATGATTAGTATCAAACTGCACATCTGAATGTGTGTTTTTCCTACAAAAAGAATGAAATCAGTTCTTTCAATTTTTGCGAAGAATTTGGATAGAAGGAATTCAAATCTGTTCATCGAGTGAAAAACAAGCGGAATAAAGCTGTTCCTTGAAAGCAATCAGATAAAGCTCGCTGCAGAAAACAAACATCACGTTGTACTAAATTTTTCTTGGACTGAATTTTTCAACGTCTTCCCCCCCATCAAGAACTATGAGTCTCTTACCAGATCATCAACTTGCTTCAACTGGGCATTGTCTTCCTCGTTTTCCTCTGCAACAAATTTCCCAACCTCAATGCTACTAAGCTCGGTTAAGTTTGAACTTGTGCTTACCAATGTCAGGGAGTCCTTCCTCTGAGTTTTCTCAAAATCACTGGAAAAATTTGACAGTGGTGTCTCCAGATTCCCCAAGAATCCTACATCTGATGCCTTGGAGGTTGAGTAGGGGGGCACTCCCATTAACATAGTCCTGCAGCTTCTGCTCCGTGTAATCTGCGAGCTTACTGTGCTCACAGTGTCCACATCTGATGATGAGGGAGAAGATCGGTCTGAAGGGTATAAACTGACCAAACAGTTTATGGTACTCTGCATGTCCCGAATCTTCTTCTGCAAACTATCATAAGTAACACCAGAATTAATTTCTCCACTTTCACCCTCTCTCTTGTCTGGAAAATTTGGCTTTTCTTCTTTGATCTCTTCATTCCCTTTTTCTTCTACTTTTCTCTCCATTTGTACTTTTTGGTCATAAGTGCTCAGTTTGGATTCATCTATCTCGATGCAGTGGACTTCTTTGCAGTTAACTTCTGTGTCATCATTGCAATTATAATTGCTACCGCATTCCGGAATTTCAGGAGCAGTGATCTCCCAACCAGAAAGCGAATTAGGTTCCACAAACTTGGAGGACATCCTAGGAAGCCTTGGAGATGTCCCATCCAGCAAGAAGTTGTCTTCGGCATTCTCAGCAAAGGCGAGTTTGCTGTTCCTGGAATTTAGCCTCTCATAGTGTTTTTCATGATTCTCTGCTGCGACAGTTCCTGATTCCAATCCATGTCTTTCTGTGGTCAATTGCAGCAAATCTTGTATCTGGGATTGAGCAAGATCACGCTGTCGAGTCAGTTCTTTGATCTCTTTATCCATCTGCACAAGCAAAAAGAAGTAAAAAAAACCATTCAAATACCGAATGCAATGCATATAATATACTCTATGCATGTATAAAAACAAGAGTTTTACAAGATTAATTCATTCCATTACCTTTTCGATCTGAAGCTCCTTCTCTCTCAGCAGCGTGCTTGAATCACAAGAGACCATGGGGAATGTCCTGAAGCTCCTTAATTCACCCTGCATTCTCGCCAGTTCCCTCTGCAACTGCTTCACAAGCGCCTTATCAGACGTCACTACATTGACCTCAGCATTCGTGGTCACTTCCTTTGCACAGCTCGCAAACAATAACGTGTTTCTAGACTGCTCAACATGACTACGAGCTGGGCTCATTGTGCAAATTATTGCAGTTCTGGCATTGCCTCCTAGGGAATTTTGTAGTATCCGTGTCAATTTAGAATCTCTGTAAGGTATGTGCCCATTTCTTCCCTTGCTGCATCGAGTTACAGCTAAAGTGAATCAGATCACTGAACAATTATACTCTGAGGTATGTACAAACAAAGAAGGCATTTCCTCTGAGAAACTGAGACAAATCCTCCAGTATTCAACATGAGGAAAGTGGAAAACTGATGGTTGTTTTCCGAAAAAGCAACTGACCTTAGCTTGCGAATTACAGTTCCCAGAGTAAGCAAGCTGCGATTTATGTGACAACCTTCTTTCAGTCTCGCCCCTGCCGACAATGTCTGTGAAGCTCTTTCACTACCAGCAAGATCAACAAAATTCTGACCCAAAAAGAAGAACATTTAGTTCCTCCGCCAGACTCATACATACAGAAAGAGGGCTTGTCAAAATTCCATACCACAGAAGCTGTGAGAGAGCTTGAATTATCAGCACCTAGATACTCACGGGCTGAGCTCTCAATTGTCTGCAAAAACTCAAACCATTAAAATAGAACTCCTAATCCTTAAAATGTTTGTATTGACTATTCTTGTATATAAAAAAAAATCCATACAAGTCTTAATATTTGGTGTGATCTCGAGCTCATCTGGTTTAAGGATGTCTCACCTATGTGCCTTTGGGCTGCAAGGAAGAAGGTAGAGAGGAGTAAAACAGAATGTTAACACAACTGTTGGAGAACGCAATTTTTGTGACATCTTGGTGTTCCATTACCTTCACAAATAGCGAGCAGCTCCAAGAAATGGTTCCAATCCTGCAAAGTTGCCTCGGTGAGTCTTCCCACGACTGTTCCTCTCTGCACATTAATGTACATTCTTGTTATAAACATCGAGAATGCTTGTAAGATTCGTGCGTGGATGATACATCAGCAATAAAATAATGAGGTCCTGACATTTCACCTCTGGATCATCCAGGAGCCGCAGTGGAGTGGAGTCCAAGCTAAGGAGGTCCCTAACTACTTCATTGTAGATCTCCATGGCTGAGAACTTCAATGTGTAATCTCTTTCTTGGTGCTAAATTTATGAAATATCAATAGTTAATACTCTAAACAGTTGAAAATCAAACTCTGAAAGATCGATCTTGAATGGTTCTTCATTATTACCTTTTCTATGTAGTCATATATCTCCGAAACTGCATACTCGGTAACTCCATTCATCGTGTATGTCTTCCCGCTGCTTGTTTGCCCATATGCAAAGATACTCGCTAAATAAATAGGAGATTTATCAAAAACTCAGTGATAGTGAGGGGGATATGCAGGGAGTTTCTAAGGGCTAGAGATTGATCGTGCTCACAGTTGATCCCACTGATTGCAGAGAGTGCGACTTCTTTGGCTCCTTCCTCGTAGACCTGCTCAGTTGAGCATTCGCATCCAAAGACCCGATCTGTCCTTGAAATTCAAATAAAAAGATGAGATAACCTGATTGTCCTTCCCCAAGGTGGCATTCGAACTGCATTAGCTAAATCAAGATTCTGGGATCTATTTACCAAACGTGTAGGCAGAAGGGAACATGGTGCGGTCCGAGATGCTGCTCTTGAAGATGATGGTAGAGTTATTGATGCATTCCCAGTCAGAGACTTCATTTCTCGACCTCTCACTGTCATTGAAAGGCCTCAGCCTAACAGACACCAATATCTTCTCCTTTTGGCCATTCAAACTGACCGTATCAAAGTCCTGGTATGCTCCCATTGCCCAATCCCCTCAAAACTCCCCTGCAATTTTAAACACAGGAGATTATCTTACGGACCCCTGAAAATTTCTCACATAAACATTCACCCAGATTTCAGGATAACTGACATTGGAGTTGAAACTTTTTCACAATCAAATGTCGTACTTGGAAAAGAACAAAAATATCCAACCAATCTGTGTCGTGCTAAATAAAATTAATAGCCTGCAATCAGCTGTCTGTTCCAGAGAACAGAAGATATGGTCTTTTCACCCTCCAATCGTATTTGATTTACACTTCGAAGACGTAACGGATCATAAAATGTGCTTTCCTCCTGGTTAGGTGCAGCTGCCAAACATGCTTTTTTCACATTTTCTTCACAGAAACATCACATTTGCAGGCAGAATATGAATTATGCAGAAGGTTAAGCAAGAAAAAAAAACCAGGAACTGAGTCGAAGAAGATCGGACTTGGAACTAAGGAACCCAAACAGAACCAGAACTCTCAGTAGCAGGAGCGGCTTAACACCGCTGCCCTGTTATATGCTTCTTGGACACCGCAGTTAGATTATTTGGCTCAGAGTGTGGGCTCTGAATCTGCAGAGAATCACTTGACTTTCGAGAAAACCGCGAAGCTGTCTACTGGTCTGACCTTGTGCAACCTCTTAAAATGGCTGAGGGGATGTCTCTCGTAAAGGCTCTTCTTCAATGTCGGATGAGTATGAACATATCCTTCTCTTCAATCGAGAGATCAAGACTGCACAACAGAGAAATAGGAAAAAGGAATTGTAGACTTTTGACAAGGAGGTTTACAGTTTATTTTTTCTCCAGACACAGAGGAGAAATGGAGGCAACAGCGAATCGACACCTCTGTCGCCTTCCCAGCAGAGTTGGACTGTTTCCGGCCGTTAAAATTAAACTGCCCCCAGCCACCCTAAAAAAGGAAACTCTGCCCTCCCAAAATATAGACTCACACGCGATGGAAAGTTAGACAGAAACATCCAATTTATTCCATGGGCCTAATGGGCCGAGCCCATCCCATAAAGAAGGCCCGCCACTAAAGAGAACCCTCCACGAGGTCTCTTCTTCTCCCACTGTCCTCGCGAGTCGCGGTAGCTCTGCGTTCACCCAGCCGCCGCCCTCCTGAGCTCCTTCCTTTCGTCGTCTTCTGTTGATTCCTTTGCTCGCACTATCTCACTATGGGCCGCAAGACGAAGAAGTTCATCGACAAGAAGAAGTCCGCAACCTTCCAGCTGCTCTCCCGCGACTCCAGAGACCCAAACTTTGCCGCCGACTCTCCGGGAGGCGACCGTGTCTTCGTACGCGTAGACAACAATCCTTTCTCCGTCGAAACCTTTGGTGATGAGTGTGGTGACGAAGATCCGGATTCATTATTCGCCGATGCGCCCGATGATGTCGAGAGCAGCGAGGATGCTGGGGGCTTCGGAAGCTTGGTCGGGACATCGACTGCCAAGAAGCAGCAGCTGCCTGAGCACGTGCGGAGGGAGATTCTGGAGCTGGGGTTTCCGGATGATGGCTACAATTACTTGTTGCACTTGAGGGAGATTAGGAACACCGGCGGCAGATCGGCTTTTTATGAGAACCCTAAAGCCAGGCTTGACTTGGTACCGAAAGATGTCAAGGTTAGTTTTTTACTTTCGTTTTCAGCTTAATATGATCTTTCTGCGCGGTTTATGCGCCCAAGTTTAGTGGGCATTGCTTTTAAATTGTTAGGAGGGCCAATTCTTTGATGACATGTTGCTTCCTGTGATTGTTTTATAGTCTTTTGATCTCTGCTGCTTGGGATTGATGAGAGTGGTTCTTCAGTCAGTCTGAAGATTTTGATTGCTGAGAGAATTTGTGAATTGTATATTAGGATACGGGAAAGTTTTTGGAAAGACGCACTCTTTTTGTTTACTATTTTCTTTATTTTCTAATTTCCTCTTGCAGGTAGTGTAAAGAAAGTTACAGAATTTAAAGTTTTTCCCCAACTACATTCCCTGCTAAAATTTGAACTTATCGCCTATGTCTGTCAGGCATATGATGCATCCAGCGTCCTTGTCCCTGGATTGAGTGATGGACATGATGATGGCTCCATGTGTAATGTGGCCTCCCACTCAGTCAACCTGAGGGTTCAGAAAGTGTTTGATCCTGAAGTTGCAGCCTTGCTTGATGACAGTGATACGTCTCGGTTAGGATCAGATGTGGAAGATTTGGAAGAAGATTTTGTGGTTCAAGCAAACTATCCTGATCCAGTGGAGAATGTTGTGGATCGAAAATTGAATATGTTGCGGATATCTGAGACTGCTGAAGGAGTTGTCGATCTTCCAGATGCTTTTGTTCATCAAGAGAACCAAACAACTGGTGATTATGACTATAAGAGTACTGAGTATGCTAGCGAGAAACCAAGAGCTCGCCGGCTCCTTGATGAGCAATTTGATCTGGTAAGCTCTTCATCTCAGTAGATATGCTCGATTTGCTGCGGTGAGTTGCTCCTTAATGTGTTGACATCTGTTGCTATCGTTTCCTTTTCTGGAAGAAGTGTATGACGATCATTCAGAAGAATTTATTTCAACGGTTAAGATTCACTGGAATGAACTGATGCAAGTAAATTGCACGGAAACTGAGTTTAGCAAACTTACTGTTTTTAGTAGTCTATGCAAGCTTAGCAAGCAGCATATTGGTGCTTGGGTCTAACCTTTTCATTACTTTATTTGAAGCTTGAACGTCAAGAGTATGGATCTGACTATGAGGATGATTATGATTGCTATGGTAGCTTTGGTGGCGCTGAAGAAGATGAATGCATTGCTGAAAAGCTCAAACATTCTCTAAATGAAAAAGTTATGGATGAGGTAGAAATCGAGGGTGGCTATAAGGCTCCTGCTGACCTACTGCATGTGACGGATCTATTAAAGAGCAAAGAGCTAGAGGATTCTGCTGCAGATTTGATTCATCGCTGCCGGGAATATGCTGAGAAATATGAAGAAGATAATGAAGAAGAGGTAATGATTGTAGAAGAAAGTACTGATGAATCAGAGGTGTGGGATTGTGAAACAATAGTCTCGACATACTCTAACCTTGATAATCACCCTCGGAAAATTGAAGCACCTGAAATAGCTCGAAGGAGGTTGTTGTCTGGAACAGTTTCTGGTGCTTTAGCAACGAAAAGTCAGGTGATCAGCCTTAGAGGTAAAGAAAGACTCCCTGTGGATTTTCTGCCTCGTGGTAGAAATCCTGCTACAGATAAAGCCAAAGATGGGAGTACCTTGAAACCAGAGCAGCAGAAAAGGAAACAGCATGGACAAGAATCTAAAGAGGAGAAGAAAGGGCGAAAGGTACACCTTCACTGCTGCTTTTAGATTATTCTCTGTAATTTATTTCTGAGCCTGGACATGATTGGTCACTATATCTCATTTACAAGCAATGGAAGTTATGAAATCTCCTGTGGATCTGATGAGTATGATGCTGATTTTCTATAATGCAGTCAGCTGTGAAGGAGGAAAGACGGGAAGCTAGACGATTGAAGAAGGAAATGAAAGGACTTTACAGGTGTGAAGCACATCGGGCTCAGAAAGTTGCTGCTATTACAGGCCCATCTTCAATTCCTCTCATGTAAGCAGATTACACTTTTCTTTTTTGTGTGTATTTTGGAGAGAGGGAGGTTGGGTTTGGTGGGGGGTGGGGATTGGTTCAGGGGAGCAAGATGAGCTATCTTGTCTATGCATTGATTACCTTTTATGGTAACGGTTGTTGGAGCAGGTGAATTTCTTCAAACTTCCATCTTCTATGCAAGAAAGATGCAAGAGCCTCTCTTGTTCCAGCAACCTTCCCGAGGGAAAAATTGCTGCCAGGGACAAATTGAAGATTGCTGGGCTGTTTGATCTTGGATCCTTTTCTCTCTGCAAGATGTCCAGCTTTTCAGGTGTGTCCTGAAGTTGTTCTGTAGAGTGTAGAGTGCGTGCAGCTGAGCTTGAGAGAAACAACTTTGATGGCTTAATATAGAGGAAATTATGAGTATCTATGATGGTACATGAAAGTTGCTGTATTAATACCATAATTTTCTCATAAGAAATTGTTATCTGCCCCGCATTTTTTCCTCCAATATCATATGCCTGCATCAGGTGGTCTTCTCAACCATTTGCTTGAACATTGTGGGAGGTACAGCACTTGAATCCTGACTATGATCATCTGGAATATCATAACACTATCACAAAGATAGCACTGAGATGATTTTCATTTTTGACATAGCTTCAGATGGTAGGCACTTCTATGACGAATTCTTTGCTGTCTCGTGGAGTTAAGATGAGATCATGGTTGGCTTAGTTCCTTCTGGTAACATCCGGAGACACTGTGATGAAGCAAACGGTAAAGATTTATTGTTGCTCCACATGATTCCAGACATATTCAAGAGGGGAAGCCCTAGTGAGTCGACAGATTTACTTGCTCATCGTAAGGATATTTAGCTCGTGTGACATACTTCTTTCTCTTGAATGTGCAACTCGCATGCCCGTTCACATAAGAGGCTATTTTTGGCAAGAGGAGCCACAATTAAGCAACTCTTATAGAATAGTCATAACATGGAAACGTAAAAGCTACATAGCAAAGCCCAATTGTGATCGTCTCTATCCCGTTCCATAGAATTCATAAATTGAGGGCAGTGAGTGAATTGANGGCAAAGCCCAATTGTGATCGTCTCCATCCCATTCCATCGAATTCATAAATTGAGGGCAGTGAGTGAATTGAATCCCTCGAGGGGAAGGACGTGCCACGTGTACTTGCTGTTCATCATCTAAAAACTCACGACTGGTGGCACTCGGAAATCGAACGGTGACTGGNGCACATGTACTTGCTGTTCATCATCTAAAAACTCACCACTGGTGGCACTCGGAAATCGAACGGTGACTGGCTAGGAAATGCCAATCGAGGACTTCCCAAGCAATGGCACTCTTCCATGCCTAATCATCGTCCTGGTCACCAACAAGAACGCTAATTTCGGATATTATCAAGGTGGGAACAGGGGAGGAGATGATGCTTCAGGCAGAAGATGAGGGGGACCGGGTGGCTGCTGCAGGGTTGGGAGACACGGAATTCTAGTTCGAGTAGTTCGGCCCAAAATTTCCTCTCTCCGTGCAATCCATAACTGATAGATGTCAGTTTTGTTCGTGTTTTCCAGAGGAGTATGATCTTTTGTTGGATTATTTGATCATATCAGCCTGTTTTTGATAAGCTATCTCGTATTCGGCACAAAGAAAAATGAAAAAAGGAAAAAGATAAGCTATCTTATATGTGGGGTTTTGAGTAAGCTTCTCCTTCTGTTAACTCCTTTACCATTCCACCCTCCTGCAGAGCGCAGATAAATTTTGTTCATCTGCAGAAGAGAGGACTGTTACTACATGATCGACCCACCCATCTAATCGAAGACTAGAAGCCCCAAATAAGGTTTGCTGTTTCAAATCAGCTGTGACCTGAAGTCAGAATGGCTCATGCCAGAAATTTCAATCGTAGCTGGACTCGAGATGGTTGGACAAACACAGACCAAACTTCTGAGAGTCTTTAAAGCTCACTTGTAATATACATTCTCGACATCATTGGATCTCAGATTTCTGTTCAATGTATTCATATGCTTGGTCATGATCTTGAAGCATGAGCTTGCTATCAGCACACAAAATGAAAAGAGCACATAAAGTTGCAGATGTTGGATACTTCTCCTCCGATAAGTCGGACCAGGAAGAGTCTGAAAGATCAGACCGGTAGTGTCTTGTTATAACGATATGAGAGCAAAACATGCTGCAGGCTCCACTAAATACACTTGAAAGTTCCAAGCAAGAAAGAGAGAAAGGAGAGATGCACATAACAGAAAAGGCTCCTTCGCATTTAACATTTGATGCAGTTTCTGTAGTCATTTATTCGTGCAATTCAGAGCAGCTAAATCCCAATTTGTTCGTTGCGAGAAGGTTAAATCTTGATCGCAAGGGATGATAACTTGGGGGGCTGTAAAACCGTTGCCCTTCATCGAGTTACTACTCTCCTTGAATGAAACAGCTTGTGTGCCAGGCGGTAAAGAGAACCGAGTAGGATGCTGTTTGGGTGCTGGTGCATCGGGGATCCAAATTCCCGTTCTCTCCAGGAAGAGTGGACACGTCGGACGGTTTTCCAGTTCAGCATTTGGACATGGAGCAGAGCCATCATCATTCTGCAAAATGAAGCTCAAGGAGTGACCTACAGCATATTGAAACCTAACCAGTGGAGGAGTAGTGGCGGCCCCGATCCTCACTCCACTGTTATTGCGGGACGTCAAGCATTAGGCTGACCTATGTCTTTATACAGTGAGCACTGGAGGCACCTCACAATGAAAACATTGACGTTGAACAAAAGGTGGTGGCTCTCACCCGAACGGAAGGAGAGAAATGCCAGTAATGTATAGACGTGAATTATAGTTGCACACCTTAGTGAAGCCGAAAGCTGCAACAGAAGTTGAGCAAGAATCAACCAAGTCTTTGAGATGCCACCCTCCTTGCAGCATTTCCATCATCACGACCTCCGGCAACATTTCTCCACTACCCAGACTCGAACCTCCACTACCTCCCCCTGCCCAGTGATCACAGCTCATGCTGTCTGTTGTCATGCTCAGCGGACTAGAGATCACCTCAGAAATAGAGGCAGGTTTTTGATTGATGTCCCGGGTCCTGAGATTGGGAAATAGAGGGGGATGAGGAGGAGCTAAGGTGGAGAGCTCCACCCTAGTGAGCAAGAACCGGGAGTGCTTCCGGGTGTGCTCGTTGGCCGCGTGAATTGGAATATCACAGTCTTTGCAGAGCACTGCTCGATCCTGTTGGCAGAACATGATTGCTCCACGCTCCTACAAGCACACACAATCTACTCGGTGATCAGTTTTCCGTTTACGCACATGCATTCCTACTATTTCCGGATCTCGTTCAACTCATAAAACAAGCAAACTCACTCAGTTCCTCAACATTTCCCCAAGAAAGCAAGTAAAACAGCTTCCAACAGGACAGCAACAGTGATGAGGAAGAACCTGGCAGATATCACAGAGCGGGGCAAGGTGGCGTGATTGCTTGGAGCAGTTGTGGGGAGAGTGCAAGAGAGAGAGGCGCGGATGCCTGGAGGCCAGCTTATTCGCTTGGTGGACGAGGCGATCGCAGCTGCTGCAGAGGGCTGCCTCTTCCGCTGCACAGAACACCGTGGCCGCTGCCTTGTTGCACACATCGCACTGGATCTTCATCTTCTTGGGGAGGCCTCAGGCGATAAATCTGATCCCGTTTTAAGCCTGAGGTAGAGAGGACACAGATGGAAGACCCGGAGACAGGTTTTTAAGGAGGTGGGATACGTCGATCTTCACTTTCCTGAAATTCAAACATACGAGTGTTCTTTTCTCCCCTGGTTAAAAGGGTGTCCAGAAAACGAGAATGAAAAGGCACGCTAATTCCCGAGCTCAGACAGCTCGATCTTGGGTCGAGTTAGATGCCAACATGCACCATTAACTTGGCAAAATCTGTTGATGCTGCCGAGTGAACGGTTTTCCTTGAGACAGTTAAGCAAGACGAGTGGAATATAGAGATAGATGGTGGGTACTAAGTTGAGATTACTAATCAAACCTGGCCGATTAGTTTAATACAAAACGATGATAAGGAGATCTCTAATCAAATCTAGAGGACCAATTAATTCAAGGACTGAGAGCCGATCAAGATCTGGGCTTTCCGGATCACACCGCTCATGAGCATTACTCTCTCGAAACCGCTCTTCCGGGATTCCGAGTGTTACTCCGCGAATATGATTCCATACAAAGGTAGCACAAGTCCCCGTCCCGCACTTGTCGCGATGCCATACTATTAAGACATGATTAAGATATCTAATCTCGATCTTCCGTACGATTGAACCCGTCCCAAATCTCGCGTTTAAGGAGGACCGCTAGTGCTGAGTGACCACTTTAAAGGGATAAACCTCTTTTTTTTTATACATCCCAAGTTGCATCCTTAGGATTCCCATTCACTGGGAGGCGAAAGCGGACTTGATTAATTGTATGCTTACTCTGACACCAGAATATAGAAAGATAATAGAACTGTTGGAGCCACAGTTAAAGTAGCCCAAGAGTGAAGTAAATTTTCGAATCCGAGTCTTGTAGATAGGATGGGCATAATTCATTGCCATGATAATCCTATTCTTAGTGGATCGATCCAACTCGAGTTCCCATCAACTTTCCCGGTGTTGCACCGATGAAGGATCTTTCACATCTGAGCATGTGAAGGAGGAGCTTTAATCTAGTCGCCTATTGGATCTTGCAAAAGGGGAAAGGCGGCCGCGACATGGCTAATTATTGTCTATTAGAGCAGATTGACAGTTGGGGAAAGCAAGAATTAAGGTACCCCCAAAAGTGAAAAATCGTACACAAATCACATATATAAATCCTTCGTCACTACCGTAAAATCTTGTCGGACGCATCCCCGCGAACCAGGGAATACTGAAAACTTATGGGGTACAAAGAATGTAACATTGCGGTGGCAGATGAAAAATTCGAACCCGCCTTCACATATATAAATCCTTTGTCACTACCGTAAAATCTTGTCGGACGCATCCCCGCGAACCAGGGAATACTGAAAACTTATGGGGTACAAAGAATGTAACATTGCGGTGGCAGATGAAAAATTCGAACCCGCCTTCAGTGAAAAATTCGATCGAACCCACGGATGAGGAAAGAAGGTAACGAGGGAAAAAGATGGGTGCCGGCGACCATTTTCGGCAGTTGTGACATGAGCCTCACTTCCCAATCTGTGGACGAACTAGTGGATGATGAGCTTCCAGGGGCGCCTCGAGCAGCACTAGTTCCTATATATATACCTACGAAAATCCGACGTGATGGCACTAACCTCTGTACTCAATTCCTCTGAACACGGATCCGAGAATCCATGGAGCACCCGCGCCTCTTTTTGACATTACAGCTCGGGAAAAGGAAGGCAAGACAAGATCATGGACGCCCTTTTAATGAGACAGACGGGACTTCAAGTCCAAATCTGTGTATCGAGTCTGCTCGATGCAGCATCTATCACTGATCATGATAAATCTTGAAAGCAACTGGCTCGCTGACTGGACGTTGAAAAAACTGCCTTACTGCCTCGCATGCTCCAATCATCTGTATTGGTCTAGAAAAATAATGGAGAATACATGCTGAAAACGGAAGACCCGGAAGACAGCAAGTCAAAAGTGTACCTTCTTATCTAATTCGGCTGCTTGTAGAGATTCTAATGCATCCTGGCTTTACTAACAAAAAACACCCACCAGCATCCATTTGTGGCTCACTCCGTTAGAAGACATCTCTGAGTACCATGACGTATTGCATTATTGACCTAATAAAGAGCAGTTTATTGTAGGTGTAACTCATGCACAGCATTACTATTTCTGGAAATTCTCATATCACAGGTGTAAAGCCAAGAGGTAAGAGTATGCAAGATTGAAAAGGAGGATGGAATTACGAGTGATTGACTTTGAAATTTTATCAGACACAGAATAATAAACGCTACTCATGTCATATCAACAAAATGACAGGAAGATTGCCTTTCACAAGAAATAAAGAAATGCAGGAAGCGCAGTGAAAATTGGCACTTCTCTCAAAATTCGGAAAATTCACCATGGCTTTTACAAACTTGATTGTGAATGAATATGAAGATGTCATTGTACTGTTCGCTCTTGCTGTTTCACTGTGGTGTGCTCGAGGAATTGCTTCACACAGCTTGGGTTTCTGTCAAATATGAAGGACATCCCTCTGATCTGGAAGTAAAAGATAATCACAACCCATCAGCTTTTGATCTCTACGGTGGGATAGTTGGAGTTGATTTTTGAGTTGAAAGTCATGATAAAACGAGAGTTAAGAAGTCAACGATCCATTAAAAATCTCGAAGACAATTACTGCAGAATGTTGGGAAGACAGCAAATGAATAATAGGGATGTTACCTCAATCAGACAGTTAGGCGTCAGTGTTAGATCCAGCCCAGGCGCTACTGGTCTGTTATTGACCAAGATAGGGAACTTGCTCCCAAGATTCTTCAGGAGGAAAGATCCATTTTCCTCCAGCTTTATTATTGCCTGTAAGTTCAGACAAGCAAACCACTTAAGCTCATCTTTAAAGCAGAATGCTTGTCTGACAGTGGGAAGGAAATCCTAAAGAAAACCTCTAATAAACCAGAAGCCTGGCAGGTTCAAAAACAAAAGACTCACCTGTCGCCTCGATATTTTGTTGAATTGCCCTTCTTTCCCCAGATCAATATCAACTTTAAAATCTCCAGTTCCCCTTCCAAGTAAGACCTTTAAAAATTATACAATGTTCCAATAAGCCCATTTCAACAGGGTAATTTTATTTATTTATTTATTTATTTTGAGTAGTTCAACAGGGTAATTTTATATCATCTAGAAACAACAGATCCTCCATGACAAATACTGGCAGTGTCAGGTTTATTTATTCCGAGATGTATTATGCAAGACAAATACAGTTTCACATAAAAAAAAATTGAAATCCATCAATAAGATAGAGGTGTACTTTCTAGAGCAGCATATAATATCAATGAATATTAGTTAGAAGGATTGTTGCTAAAATACCACCTGTTTGCTCCCAAAAAAAAAGGGACACAGAAACCATTTTCCAGGATCAGAGAGAGCATTTGTAATACAGCAAGAGACGCATATAAAGATTTTTATTTGCATATCTAACAAATCTGTAGGTCAATCAGAACTTCATCAAACTGACATACCTCTTGTTTTCTTATGTAGTGCTTTGAATAGCGACCATATAGAATAGCAAAAGCTCCATTAGATGCAATCACTCTTTGCATATAAGAACGAGCACCCTGCTCTAACCTCACTATTGTCCTCCTTGCCACAGCATTATTATACCGCAAGACTGAACGAAGAAACAGCCAAAAAACATTGAGTTTCTATGATAATAGTTATAGACAAATTCCTTGTACATGCACGTGAAACTTGCTTTTTGCATCAAATCATGATCTTAACTGAGCACTACCTTCTTCATTGGAATAAAAATCCTGGTCCTCTGGATCCAAGTCCATCTCAAGTACCTGTATAAAAAGAATAATTGTAATTGTAAATACCTCTTGCGTGGGCAAATTAAAAAAAAAAATCCCTTCAGTATAACAATCTACGGACCATCATAAAACTTTACCATTGCCTCAATATCAGAAAATGAGGGTAGATCCTCATCACTTTCAATATGTTTTGGTGCTGAAGAACTATGGCCCATTCCTGACTCTAGGCATTCAGGATCCACTGGCCCAAGTTCTGAATCTAGAGGGTTTTGAACTTCCTGAGGGCCATATATCTGTTGGTTTTGAAACTTGTCAGAATCAGTTATCGGCCTGTCTAAGGCAGAATCGGTTGAATTACTGGTTAGATGTTTGACCTTTTCCAGTGGTTCCTTCAGTGTCAAAATTGGGAGATTCTCCATCCTAATAGTCGATGAATCAGCTTGATTGGTTAAATTGGCATCAACATTGCCATTGGACAGCTCACATTTAATACCACAAGCAGGCCCGACAGTTGGGTTAAAGTAATTCTTTCCTGAAATCTGCGATCCAATTGACTGAGGTAGGCCATGATAGTGGCCATGGGAAATGCTTAGCCCCCTTTCAAGAGCTCTTTGATTAGCTGAAAACTCTCCCATCGAAGATAAAGGAATGCAATTACTACTTTCCTGAAACCTGCTCTTTGCCTTGGTGAAAGCTGAGGAAGGTGCAAACGTTTTTGCAAAAACAACATCATCATTGCATGGAATGTCTGAGTCCTCTGTGTTTAATGTACAAATCATAAACCCATCACAGGTCTCAGAAAATTGCATGGTTGAACCTGACATGGATGATACAATACACTCCTCTGGTTTGCAAGCCTCATCAGGAACCACGTCAGTACTTGAAGCTACTGCCACTGCAACAGCTTCAGAAAAATCAGACTTGTCTCCTTCTTGATTAGCATCAACAGGAGAGTTAAGTAGGAGTGAGCTCAAACCATCATAGTAAGACTTGTCAAACATGTCCTTTGTATCTACATCCATAAAAAGGAGCTCTTCCTCATTCGTGAAGTTTAAGAGAGACTTTGAGAGTTCTTCAAAGTAACCCTCAGTACTAACAACTGGTTGGTCCGCATTCTTACTTTCAATATCCTCAATGGCAAAAGTTTCTTCAACGGAAGGATGCTTCTCTCTTAAGCTGATATCATCAGGCATTGAGATTCCTTCAATTGTTTTCCATACAGGCATATCTGGAAGTGGAGATGAACAGTCTAATCCATGAAAGGAGCCCCCACATTCCAAAATTGGGGAGTTGAATGCATGGTTTTGTTCTAATTCCTGGCAAATACTTTCCCCATTTTGATTTGTAGGGGCAAAAGCAGGAAAAGGTTTCGCTTCTAAATTGTTTGTATCAAACAATTCCATGTGACCAGCTTCCCTTCCCGGAGTACCAGGCATCTCTTTACTTAAATCATCTTGCTCAGCAGAAAAGCCTACATCTTTCTCAAAGGCATTAGTTGTATTAATCATATCATCCATGAAAATATTAGGAAAAGCACGATCCTTGATATCATGAACAGATTCTTGAAGCTCTAGATGGCCCATGCTCCGGCCACCAAAGATGTAATCTCCAGTAAGACCATCATCTACTGTCCGAAGACAGCTTCCATTGCTGGGGCCCACACGATAGTTGAAATCCTCGGATTTAAAAGGTTCATTGCATATTCTTTTATGAAGAGCATAGTAGCAACTTCGAACACTCTGGGTTTTTCTCTTCCCAGAGAAAATCTTGTTATCCTTCGAGTTTCCTAGTTTACTGAACTTTGATGTCAAGGTTGGAGCAGAGCGCTCAAATTCAATCATGTGGGCTGAAGCTTCAGCAGAAATAACAGGGTCATAGAGGAGGGAGTACCATCGCTCCTGAAGTTCTCGGATAGTGTACCTTTGAGAAAACTGCACCGCACCTTTTGCCAGAGATTCTAAGGAAGCACCAGCCTGGACAAAAAAAATTAAATCATGATGAAGAACTTGAAATATGGTTCAAAAGGTAGAGCAATTCTATGCAGACCATGTTGTACTGCTTCTGTAACAAAATCCTCAAGACAGAAAGATCATTCCATATTAATTGTCACTGACTTCTGTGATTCCAAATCTGAATGCACTGACTATCAATACTAATAGGAATGAGATTGGTGCACTGCCATTCTTTGTGCCAAATTAAGGTTTAGATGATCGGTTGGTCTAATGAACTCCATGTCACAGAATCCCCCACTAGACCAATACCATTAAAACAAAAAAGATCAAGTACAATGAAAAGCTACAGTAAAACCACATCTCACTAAGCAAATACCATCACGTATTTATTCAAGAATAACAAGTATCAATCAGGTATAAAACTGAACATGCAGGATACACATTTAAAAACAACTTAAACGCAATAACTTCAAGAATGGAACTAGGTATGCAATTGCTCGCCCTAATCCCAAGCAATAATACAATTACATCACAAGCTCTAAAGGAAGTACGAGAATCAGAGCCTTATCCCTGCCTCGTATGCTTCATATCCTCGACCAGAATATTACATATCATGAACCAGTCCGCTTCTAGAGACTTACAGGAAAAAAAATCAGACGTTGAAAATCTGCTTCCCCTCGCCAATTAACAAGTCACAGAGCAAAAAACCAGCTCATAGCTACATGGTCCCTCCCGTATTTGAAGAGAAAATTCGGCATATAGCAATTGAACAAGTAAAGAGGCCCAACCACTCGAATGGGCAACGGAATGTAGCCAAACTGAACAGCAGGAGAGAATGCAAAATTATTATTATTATTTTAAAACGAGAGGTGGGACCTCAACAGCGTTCTTCAGCAGGAGATCGTCCTCTGGAATCCAAGGAGCGGCCGGGGCAAGAGCTCCCATCTCCGAAAGCTCCTGATGCGAAATACCAATCTCGCTCCTCTGGTTCGAGGGTTTTCAGTGAGTTGAAGAGATGAAGCCGAAGAAGAAACGGAGGGGTTTAAGAGGGCTAAGAAGGCGGACGATGACGAAGGAAGAAGGGTTTCTGAAACCGCACCGCGGGTACCACCTTAACTCCGTAAACCCGATCCGAGGTCGCCCCAACAATTGACACGTGTTCCCCGTTTTGTCTGGCCCCTTTTTGTCTTTTCCTCTCTTTTTTCTCTTTTGCCTCAAGCTTATGGAGTGGAAGTCCTATTTCATATTCTTAAAATTAAATAAATCTTCGTCGTGTCACTGTGATCGCATTTAAGGCCGAGAAATAGACCGGGCCCAGCAAGATAAGACCGTACAGGATGACTCCCGTAGTTGGGTCGAGAAGGTTTTCTGACCAGGTCGGGTTGGTCAGATGCTAAAAACTCAAATTTTATACTAAAAAGGTTTTAACAATATTAATATTCGTATAGTAGTACTCAACGCGTAAACCTAGAAGAATAAGACTAACGTAAATTAATTAAAATAGTTTAATATCTCATTTTTTAAATAAAATCTTAAATTTAAATATGGTAACTAAAAATTATTTATTTTAAAAAAAATTTATCTATTTAGTAGACCCACTCGGTTTTAGCTAAATTAGTCATAATTAATAGTTTTTACATACCAGTAATGTATAAAAAAAACCTAGAATAATAAAGATATCGTGCTACCGTGTACCATCGATAGAGTTCATGCATGCATTTCATAACACCACTTAACACACGTGACGATACGATTAACGACTCGATGCCAATGCAACAATTAGTATGTGTACACATTATAACAACAAACCACTTTATATATCACCATTGAGTCTTGATCAAGGTGCATCCCACCGCATCTATATGTCGGTCTTAGGCACGTACATTTCTCGATAAAAACAGTAAATAGATGGTGGTGTGTTCTAGCACACAAAATCGGATTACATAACCTTGGTCCCAAATCTTATGAAGCCTACGATGTGCGTTGTGGAATCAGCGCCATGAGCTGATATTATCAATCAAGCAGTGGGTAGGTTGTGATATCGGAACCCCCATCGTGGAGATTGGGCTGGTTCGGTTGCAGGCGAAGAGCGAACAAGCGGGAGCCTTCGTCAAAGTAGCCGATGACGGGGTCTTCGGCGACGTTCCCATATAACTCGTAACTCATGTCACCCTCCTCCGCATCCTGATTCATTCGAGACAAGAAAGAAGACAAGGCTCGAGTTTCAGCAATTTCTAAACGAGGATGCCAAAGCGGCACAAGAAAATAAGGGATGATCGGAAGGATAGCGTGGAGCATTTGCTTACAAGAGCACGGAGGAGATCCTTGTTCACTTGGATGGAGTTCCTGTGCTGCAGACATTAAACGCGAGAGGATTTGGAGTTCAAACCGCAAGTAATGTTCAGAAAGTACGAGCTTCATTGATGGATTAAAATTGGCTAGTTGCATAGACTGTCGAATAAGTTTACCTTTCTCTTGGTCGTCTCGGTCTGGTTCGAGATTGTCTTGTACTGCGAACCCAAGGCACAGATGAACTTAGTTATAAAAGCTAGTACAGCAAGTTTCACCCATGAAAGCTAGCTAGCTTAGTCACGAAAGAAGGGCGAAGACATGCACTATATATAGCTACACCACTCTTAAGCAAATAGAGGAAATAGAGAAAGGGGTTTGAAGCAATCACGACCCAATATGAATAGATCTTAAATTCAATTCTTGTCGGCATCACTTTCCTGCCCTCTTGAAAAGTGTGTGAAGATAGCCTCACCCCTCTCACTTTACCTCTCTAATGGTGGCAAAGCTCTACCTTGTGCAAGACAGGCCTTCCCCACATTTGACTCTCCCTCAGAGCAGCCATACATCTGTTTGCAACTTACCTTTCTAAAATCCTACATTCTCAGTCGGCGCCACTCCAGACCATGCTTAAGCTACCTAAGAATGAAGTGATCATCGAGTTTTTAGTGACAAACCTTCCTTTCCCGAATGACCTGCACAGCCGACTCCATCTCTTGCTCAAGACCACAGAGTTCCCCGAAGTTCATATTGTTCAAGCTCTGCCCATGCCTCCTCCTATGTGCCACAGTTTCATCCCCACAGAGAAAATCCATCATAGCACGATTATACCATATGAAAATTGGGATAATCAACGTTAATGATAGAACAATTTTAGCACATAGCGTTGGGATAATCAACATTCATTCACTCATTTGCTGCGATCTGATCGGTGATCCCTGATACGAGACAGGATCGCCAGAGAATTTATCTTGCACGTGCATAGATACTGGTGAACGTTTAAATGGATTACCTGATCTCCAGACGGAGGTTCCTATTCACATCTCTTAGCTTATTCAAGGTCTCCTCCATTTTCTGCCCATAAAAGATCAGGACCTCCATTAAACACAAATGGCTTAATGTTTGTAAAATTTTAATCAATATTCTTCCGTAAATTAAAAAAAAAAGGGAAAATTGACTTAATTAAGTAAATTCTAATAATCGCATCGGCATCATGACACTTCGTGTCGTGAATGAATCATAGAAGGAACGGGTGTGTACGAATTAGACGTACTAGGTCTAATCAGTTTACTGGGTCGATAGGTTAATACCTGACAGTGAGAGCTCCATATATCGATCCCTGATTTCGTCTGATACAGATCAAGCAACTGCTTTATGCTATTAATTACCAGACAAAGAAAGGGATCAAATAAAACAGAAGTCGAATTTGCGTACAAGGAAAAAGGGACTGTCGGGGAAACCTGGCTAGGGCTTGTGAAATGACAGCCTTGTATTCGAATTTGTACTAGGAACAGAGATTATCATATTGACGAGCAGGAGGGGGGAGTGGTCGACGTACGAGGTGGAAGGGCTGATGTAGTCATAGAGCTTGTCGGTGCCGGAGATGACGATGATCGAGACCTTGGCGTCGCAGAGGACGGACAGCTCGTGGGCCTTCTTGAAAAGACCGTTGCGTCGCTTGGAGAAGGTCACCTGCCTGTTGGTGGAGTTCTCGATCCTCTTGATCTCGATCTTCCCTCTAGCCATAGTATCGGCTCCTCCTCTTCTTCTTTATCTGCTCCTCCTCCTCTTCTTCTCCTGGTTGTTGTCGTCGTCGTCGTCGTCGTTGTTGTATTCTTCGTCTTCTCTTCTCTTCTCTTCTATCCTGTTACTGTAAGTGGACATAGAAAAGAAGGAAAGAGGGAGTGAAAGGTTAACATATGGAAGAAGAGGAAAGTGGAAGGGGGACGGGGCTTGTTGCCGGAAACGGGAGGGGATTACGCCTCAAGGGTGAAAGGTATTGGACTCAGTCACCACACACAGCGTACATGGCAACGTCTTCTTTTATTATTATCTATTGTATGTTCGCGTATATGGTAACGTCGTCTTACTTTAATTTTTTCAATGGAGATCAAGGGGTAAAATGATGGAGATGTGGGCAGGTATTCATTCATGGTGGTTAAAATCAGAACTCGCGGTCGTCCTCAGATCCAAAGCAATTCCACCGTATCAACCATTTGATCTCGGTATTCATAAACGCACTATCAGAAGAATCATAGGACGCGTCCCATGAATCGCATGCATGGGACATGAACATGCATTGAAACCGTAAATGGCTTTGATCATTTACTACCTGTGAAATCAGTGGCATCGAATTCGGTTTGAAGGCAGTGGAAATAATTCTTTTTCTTCTTCTTCTTCTTTTTTGCCCATTAAGCACCTTCTGGTGACTTGAGCCTCATTGACCCTGACTTACTCAATCACATTATCCATTTACATTATTTAAATTTAGGGTTTTATTCAAGTTAAAAGATGTGAAAGTTAACTTAATCCTAGAAAGGAATTCCTGAGGGAACTTTCTTCTCCAACACAGTTGATTTTTCCAACTCGGGGAATTTGTACACTGGGAGCGGGTTGTTTCTCATTAACTTGCCTTGGCAGGGACATCATTTTCCTGGTCCCCCTTAGTGGAGGAGGAGGTTTTTTTTTTTTAAGAATTAGCTTACATAAATGAAACCGGTTCATATTAATTTAAGATTATATCGAACCAATAGAATAGGAATGAAAGTTTTTAAATATATTTATAAAATTTAAAATAAAAAAATTTTATTTTTAAAGAAGAATGAAGTTCGAATGACCCTGCTGAGTTATGTTAAATGATGGAGACCTCCCATTTGTTGATTGATCGTGGGGGGAAGGGAGGGTCTGTCGACCTCTGTAAAGGGAGAAGAAGGGAATTGCAGGAGTTTCAGCCGGAAGGGAGGGAGTGTGAATTGCCGGGATTTGCTCGACGTGACCCGAATCGGACCCTACGCCCACGCTCACCTCGGGCTCCGACTTCTCGACAAGACGTCTGCAAGGAGGGCTCTACTCAGTGTAGGCCCTAACTGCGAGTAGCCTAGTTTCGGATACACTAACACTTTCGACACTTTTAGACGAGATTTCAGAACTGTAGTTGAGTCATGATGCTGCCTACCTGCCTTAATAGCAATTGTTATATGAAAATCTTGAATAGAGTTTCACCCATTTGGCCTTAAACTAGTGAATTTCCAAGTAGCTAAGGGTTGATATAAAAAGAAGGAGAAGTTAACTTCTCCATGTATCCGGGGGGTCATATGGAGGCACTCATAGTCTCTCTCGTACATAGGTCTGCTAAGGTGGGTGGGGGAGAAAACGCAGTGTACCATATTTATGAAAACACGTAAATAATAAGATGGACTGATGTTGCGTATAGGTGGGTCAAGCTCTGAATTCGGCGCCGGCCCGCCCGTACGTACGAGGTGAGTGATGAGGGCATTAACCTTGCTGGTCTCAATGTCACCATCCTAATCCTTTTTGTCGTGCTGTGCTTCCAGCCTCCACCCGTCACAAGTCCTATTCAATTCAAGTAGTTGATGGGACTTCAAAATCGACGTCATAGCATTACATATGACATCGATATCAGTGAGTTCGAGAATCATGATCGACCAGGTCCAGCGCAATCGCACAGACAAGGCACTGGTTCGCCACCATTTAACCATTCGCGGGGAGACAGCTTCAAGTCATGATTGCTCGATTCTTGCTTGAGGAAATTCTCTCTCTCTCTCCCTCTCTCCCTTTTTGTTAGTCATTTAGAGTGAGGCCAAATGAGAAAGATAAAGAGAGATTGCAGCGACAAAAATGCCGATGCTTATGCTTATGGCCTGGTCAATTCCATATTCACCCCACCCACCTTTTTTCTTTTGTCCTTTTTTTTTTCCAAGCGCAATGCTCGAGACCGATTTATTTACGACCACGCAATTATTGGGCCTTCCTTGCACAGTGCCTCCCCCTTCACTGCCAGCCTAAATATTGATACAATTTAATAGGTTGTGAGTGTGATTTTCAGAGTGAGCCGTGGAGATGTTAATGGGTGTTTTGTCAGTTTAAATTATATATAAACATTATTGAGTTTGGTTATGATTTGGTATGTTGAGCATAATAAATCGGTTTGATTATAAGTTACAATTCAAAAAATTATCAACCAACTAAGAACTAAGTATAAGTAAAATGATTTACGATTCGGGCTAATTTGAACCATCACTGTGATCCTTTCTTGTTTTATAAAAAAAATTAAATTATTTAAAATGAATTGATAAGAAATTGATTATTAATTCATGATTTTTTTGTAGTTTAAGCAAGTTCTATGAAAAAAATGTGGAATATTAGTTCCAGTTCAATATACCTATTTTTTGGATTGGACTCATAATGACCCCATAACCTAATAAGAGCAGTTACGGACCAGTTGTAGGGTGGTCCAAGCCTATTTCGATTTTTGACGAGCTAATTCTATATCAAGCTGACATATTTAACATCTCTAATTGGTGGGTTATTAAGGGCTGGTAAAACATTTTTAAAATTACATATTTAAAATATTCAAATGGCAAATTTCATTTAACAAAAAAGAAATATTCATACCACCTCAAACAATTGTTAATAATTTATTATAACTTTTAAAATTGGATTGGACCGGAAACCGATATAGGTTATGAGTTAGACTACGGTTCAATGGATTGAATCGAATATTTAATAAATAATATTATTAATAAATTTATATAATATTATAATTTAAATATGATTTATAATAAGAAAAAATTTAGCATAAATTATAAATATAAGTCTACTAAAATAAAATATGTACATTATAATATTTTTATTTTTTTAAAATTTTAAATCATTTAATTTTTTTACCGGTTCAATTGGGTTTACTGGTCGAATAGAAAATAGGCCGATTCAACAAGAGTTAACCTCATTGAAAGTACAATTGGATCTTTTATTAGAACCAAACCAAGTGAGTGGCTAGTTTCTAATTCAATTGGTCGAACCGATTGGTCCGGTCTGATTTTTAAAACTAAGTAATTTATTACTATCAAAAAGTAAGAAAAAAAGGGGTGAAATTGGAGGAATTGGGATTGACGACATCCATGGCCAGACTAAAATTCAACCGCAGCTATCAGCACCCCATAATTTGAAGCGTCCTCTCGTGCTTGCTGCGGTCGAATTTCAAGTTCGAATTCATATTATAACGATCGCTCCTCACATGTAAATCTCTAAGACCCGACCCATACTCCTAGCCCTGATAGGGTCCACGTACGAGCGACAGGGACCACACGCTCGCTTCAGCGGCTGACTAAAATAATTTTGATCGATGTAACGTGAAATGCAGCCCAATTGCAATTATATATATATATCCTTCGTTTGTCGATTTATAATTGTATGGTTATTATAGTGCAATTAACCAGTTGCCTCTCGTGCTCTATGTAGCCCTACGTAGGGAATGACCTTTTTTCTTTTGGCCTCGGGCCCCTAATAATGCCCCTTTTCAATCACCATCATCAATAAATAAATAAATAAATAAATAAATAAATAACCACTACCACTACTACTAGAAATAAGATGAATATGGTCCGAACAAATTCATAAATGAAATTTTGTTATAAAATTTAAATTTAAAATTATTTAAAAAAATTAGTTATTAGGATGCTAATTATATTATCGGCTCAGGAGCAGACAATGTCATTAAGTCTGGCAATAAGTCTTCCAAATAATTACTTTATAATGTTCGACATGAGCAGGTGGTTAGGTGGTAATTAATAGTGCCTTTTGACGTGGGGGGGTGAAAAGTGAAAAAAGACCAATAACAGTGGCCAGTGGGCTTCTGCGTGCGTGCGGGCGGGCGGGCGGGCGGCACTGCACTGGTAAATCCAATTGGAAAAATCTCGGGGACAGGCTCACTGCCAGATGAGATCGCGAGAGACAGTGATGCTACATTAAAGGCGGCCCAAAGGGGGAGACGACTTGCGTAATGGTCGGTCAATTTTCGAATTCCTCGGGGTCGAGAACGTATTCCCCCAAGAGGATCGATCGGCAGGATGCCATCGCATGTTGCTTGGGCATCGGCAGTGCTGCAAATTAACAGGGCCAAAAAAGAGAGGCTGGATTCATTCATCGAGATGCCAAGCCATACGCAGGTATACCAGAGGATCGTTAACATAACGTATGGCAGCACTCGAGTTAACTAGATCCTGCGTTGGATTTCTTGAGACAATAATTGCATTAATATCCCTAAGATCCAATGTCGTAAGCGTGCAGCATAAGCTGGCTTTTAGGGTTTTTGTTTTTTACCTCTTGAACGTGGGAATGTAAATTTAATCCATAGTGATGATACTGAATTAAATTCTTAATTCACTCCGTAGAAGGTTTTTCTTTCTTTCTTTCTTTTTTTATTTAGAGGTTTTGACCTACCCAAGCCGAGACAATGGAGGTTATACGAATCGATTCATAATCAGCGGAATCGATTCGTGCAGAATCTAAACTGTGAATTAAGTCAAATGGGAAATCAATTGCGGACAGGACAAGAATCGTAGATCGTGGAAGATGACGATTTCTTAGTCGGAACCCTAATTTACACCCAGCGGGGATTTGTTCCATGAGATGTCAAAATCTCCCCCTCCAACTCCTTCAGCCCGTAGAATGGGTCAAACGGGCGAACCATATGTGGACGAAATGCGAGTCTATGTACGAGTCATGCCAAACTTAGGTTGATCTGAAGGTGGTTAGTGAGAGAAACCTCCAACTTAATTTCACAGGTAGGGTCAGAAAAGTATGCGAATGCACGGATTCTCCTGTACAGAGGTCGAATAGATGAAGACAAGCTGATCGCCTGACACGTGGAATTTCAATCCACCTTGCAATCAAGTTGAATCCATTAATAATGTAAAAATTCTCATAATTATTTATCAACTTCTCACGCATAAAATTTAATATTTTATTTAAAAAAACGTGAGAATGATCTTGGTCTGATCTTGCGTTGGGAGTCTTCCCTCGTAATGTCCCGTCTCAAGGGTACACTGCCAGCAAAATTCAAGATTCTTAAGGATAGAAAGGGAGAAATATATTAGAGAGAGAGAGAGACGCACAGAGACAGATTTGTAACTTGTTTGTCTTAATTGAGGGAGACTATGTGGAGTAAGTGTAGCAGTGAAAGAGAGAGAAGGTCTTCTGTCTGTGCAGTTGTTCATGGCGGCGTCGCAGGGGCTCTAATTCCGTGCCATAATTGCATCGAACTACGAAAGATAAACAACAGCTAAGTCCCAAGACTCTCTCTCTCTCTCTCTCCCTTCCACCAGCTACCCTGGTCCTCTTAAGTCGTAACCCTAAACAAAAGTGGAGAGAAATCTAAGTGATCTCTACCAGACCAGAACGGCTGGCTATTGGGTATGGATTCGACGCTGAGATCTAGGGGGCAGAGGTGCAGGAAATGGCTGGGTGGTTCTATCTAGGCAGCAGCTCGCAGGATCACAACGGCCATCCGAGCAAAACTGGGGAAGACGACGATGTAATAAGATCAGGAGACCGAGCCGCCATCTACGGCAACACCAACACAAACACGACAGGCAACAAGGGCTTCGAGCTATGGCCGCTGTTCTACCCCTCTCTTGGATCAGGTCTTAACATCAGCAGCAGCAGCAACAACGACACCACTGGAAATGGGGCAAGGACCGCGACCACTCGGCTGATCGATTTCTCGGATGAGAGTTGGAGATCGTCGGCCGGTGGGCTGAGGCAGCTGGGAGGTGGGTTCGGAGGCATAAACTGCCAGGACTGCGGGAACCATGCCAAGAAAGATTGCGCCCACCTGAGGTGCCGGACTTGCTGTAAGAGCCGAGGGTTTCAGTGCCAGACCCACGTCAAGAGCACGTGGGTCCCTGCTGCCAAGCGTCGAGAGCGGCAGCAGCAGCAACAGCAGCAATTTCGGTTCACCGAATACCCGAAGAGGCAGAAGGATCAGGACCATCCGCATAAGCATCCCCAGCGCCAGCTCGCGACTCGCCCGTCTTCAGGTGATGCCGTGGACCATGACTGCTGTTATCTCTATCGGCCGATCACTATTATCTCTTTTCTGTTTGCAGTTTGCACCCTTAAGCGAACAAGCAGAAGAAAATATATGCATATGTACAAAAGATATATATTTTATATAATGGGTTTTATATCATTAGAGCTGGGCAATCCTGCGACCGATCTGTACAAAGAAGATTTTCAAAGTGGGAGTGTGAAGAAGTCCACTTCCACAGCCTTCTTCTACCTAACCCTCCTGCCTTTTCCCTCTCTATCTACCATTTTTTTTCCTCTTTGCCAATAGCTTTTCAAATCTATGCCACTGTTCGCTAGTATGCTGAGAGGAAAAGCTTTCATATATCTGCAAAACTCATCGGCGGTAAGCTAACAGACTGGATAATGGAAAGCCTAATTGCTAGTTTCTTACATTTGTATTTCTTATTCATTCATTTTCCTCTTCCTCTTATGAGCTGCCTTATGGACATTCTGAACTAGGGTTGGAGGTGGGACAACAATTCCCTGCCGAGGTGAGCTCTCAGACTGTTTTCCGGTGCATTCGGGTGAGTGGGACGGATGACACCGACGAAGAGTTTGCATATCAAACTTCGGTCAACATTGCTGGGCACGTGTTTAAGGGAATTCTCTATGATCATGGACCCGAGCACCAGTACAACACCATAGGAGGTGGCGAGGGGTCCTCCGGAGGGGGATCAGGTGCCCAACAATTTAACCTAATTGCTGGTGGATCTGCTGCAGAGATGAGCACGGTAGCTGCTGCAACTAGCGGTGACCCTACCATGATCGACCCTTCTCTGTATCCGGCTCCACTCAACGATTTCATGGCTGGTATGCAATTCTTCCCATCATCGAGATCCTAAGAATCAAGAGGATCGATCGACAGCTCATGGAACTACTTAGTGCTCTCGATCACATTGAACCCCAGTTAGCTACTTCCTTAAATATTATCCCTTTTAGGGCTCGTCGAGTGAACCTCCATTTTCATTTATCGACACGTCAAATTTCTAGCTGCCGCAGCTCTAAGGTTGCTCTTTTTTGTTACTTCTATTGCCGTCCAATTACTTTGGTTCAATAATTGGTCATCAATTCTGTGGTCGTTTTTGCTAATTTGTGCGAATCCCGTTAATTCAGATTTCATGGCTACTTAGGATTTCTATATTTCCTCATATGGATTATTCCCTGGCTATATGATCACCTGTTATTCCGAGTAATTAACATTTTGTAGCCAAGACTTCATTATCTATTGGTAAGCACGGATTTAGAAAATTTTTTAAAGGGGAAAACTCAAAGAAATGTACATGGTTGAGATTTTAGGAAATCGAGAAAGATATTTTAGCAAAAAAAATTAAGTAAAGCTTATATGTAACTCGTAAGTATTTCTAGAGTCCGATAGAACAATCGCTCCCCTGTCTCCATTAAATCCATAAGCATTTCGGTCCGATATTNGTTTTTTTAGTCAACGATGAAATCTGATTTTCTATGATTTTGGGGGTTGATCGTAAGCACACTTTTTCTGGCTGGCGTTTAGCTCGAAGCTGCCTTTCTTCCAGTTTATCCGTTTGCTTGCCCTTGCCGGTTTGAATGAAGATATAAGAGAGAACGTATTTAGCAGGTTTCGTGTCTGATCGAGCAAACAGTTACTAAGCCACCCACCCAAAAAAAAATAAAAAATTTTGAACAAATCTTGAATGCATTGGCGTACTGATGTCAAACTTCATTATCTATACAACTAAAAGGGTGCAAGAAAGGGGACATTAAACTAGATATAGGAATTTATGACGATAATTAAACCCAACATCTATATTAATCTTTACAGTAGACTCGGCATACGAAGGTGTGCTTGCATGTGCGTGTCTGTTTGCGCGCGATCTGTGATTGCGTAATGTGAGCGTTTTCCTCGGTTTCGTAAAATGTTTTCCTCGGGACAACACCGTGTGATCCCGTCCGTCTTCTTCGGAATGGACTCGGACAGTTCTCTTCACTTCTTCTGCAGTTCATGTATTCTTCTAAGGCACGAGGAGCCTAGATGGGCCTAGCCTTACAAGAAGATGATCAAGTTGCGGCCCACATTAGGCCCAATAAGTGAGGCCCATCATGTCCATGTTCAAGTCCAAGCGATCAGCCCCTCCTGGGTTTAAGACACAGCAGCATTATCGAACTCACGACGCTGACCTCGCCATAGCAGCCGATTAAAACGGCGTCGCAACTTCGGCACGGTGGTCCCGATTGATATCATTCCTTGCGCCGGGAGCAGGAATGCCCGTCCTAAACTCTGTGTGGGCTCTCGTGTACCCGGAGCGCTGACAATCGGTGTCCTCTTGTCGTCTTCTCCTGCGTTTATTCCGACGGCGGTGAAGTCTCCACTCCAGACCCAAACGCGACAGCTCCAACGTCAAAGGCGATTCAGCGACGACCGGAGAAGGAAATTAGAGCCACGAGCAGCGAATCTCAGGAAGAGGGAGTGAGGATATGGATGATGAGGAAGGGAGCAGCAGTAAGGTGGAGACGGCGAAGGCGGACAGATCGGTGTGGCTTATGAAGTGCCCGGTGGTTGTGGCCAAGTCGTGGCAGTCCCACCCGCCTTCCGACACCGCTCCCATCGCCAAGGTGGTCCTCTCCCTCGACCCTCTCCGGCCCCCCGACGACCCCTCCTCTCACGAGGTGCTCTTCTTCCTTTCACTTCGCCGTTTGTCTGTCCTCAAAATTAGGGCCCTGGGGTGGTTTTGGTTGTCTGTTGGAGCCAGCTACTTTTCTGTCGTCCCTAGTCTCTCTATTGGATCTCATTGAAGATGCTCTTAGGATTGTGTGCGTTTGCAGCAATTTTGCTCATTTTAGATGTAGATGGTTCAGCTGCACAGTTTGTGTGTCCCTCTCGTTGACTGCTCTTATTCGACTCTTACCAGTTCACTATGGAGATGGCGGGTGCAGAGCCAGGCCACGCTCCCAAGAGTTATTCCTTGAATATGTCTAAAGACGTTGTTCCTATGTGTATTTTCTCGGAGACAGGTCAGGGTGAGTGCTCTCTGTATGGTATATTTGCCTATTGAAAGAAAGAACTCCGCTTTTTCTTTTTCTATTGTGTGGGCTTAAACTGATGTTGCTTCACTCGATTTGTTTCGCTAGTGTCTCTTGAATTGCATATGTCCCTACATTGCTTATTGTGCAATCGTTGAGTTTACATGGAATCAGCAATGGGCTTACATGGATAGTTAAAGGGTGAATCCTTAGAACCTTGCTATCTGGATAGTAGTAGTACCAAGATTGTACTATGGTTGTGAGAGCAGTGACTGGTAATTGGAGCACTTAGATTCGAGTTGTGGATTTAGCCACGGACATGTGCCTGAAGGATGAAAAGTTTGATTTCAAAGAAACAAGCATACCTCTTATCACAGGTTCACTGGTTTGTCAACCAGGCATGGTGGGATCAATGAACTAGATGAGTTAAGAGGTCCGTCTGTAGGGCTTATTTATGTGTCAAATACTGAGTAGGGTGCAATAGTTGGCATTCTTATATGATAGTGAAAGGTAGAATTAGGTAAGTTGAGGAGCATAATTATCCATGATTCTGTTGAGAAAATGTTAGGTTAATTAAACATGATTGAATGTAAAGATGCGGGAGACTACATGTATGGGTTCTGAGAAGAGTGATCTCTTTAGTTAACTTAGTTTGACCTATTCGTGTAACTCAGTATGGGATGTTTTCCAAACAACTTGTTCAGCATGATTATTTGAGGTTTTGATAGCATGTTACAGTCTATTGGTCTTATAAGAATGTTATTTTTCATCGTGACACTTGCTTGAATAATTGGGTTTTGTCGTAGTAACTTACATTTGTTCAATTCAATACCTCTATATGTTAGACCTGTAGTAAAATTTCCACGACATGAATGTTATCTTGCAGTGTCACACCTTAGGATGATAAACTATGAACAGTTAGATTCATTATTTTGCTCTTTGTTCCTTTTATGGATATGCTTTTTCTGAGTTTTGCATTTAGTTTCTCTTCAAATTAGGTAGGGTTGCAGTGGAGGGGAAGGTGGAGCATAAATTTGACATGAAGCCTCACAGTGATAATATCGAGGAGTATGGCAGGCTGTGCCGTGAAAGAACTAGCAAGTCAATGGTCAAGAATCGGCAGATACGGGTACGAATTTTGACATTAATTTTTTCTGTGTATTATATCTTTGTGTAATGGAAAGCTTATCTATACTTGTATGACTTGAACAGGTTATTGATAATGACCGAGGAGTGCACATGAGACCTATGCCTGGAATGGTCGGTATGATATCGGCAACTGCTAAGGTATGGAATCGAGTTCCATTTTATGTCTCCTCTTATTGTAATGGTTTGAGGCCAAAACTTGCTGCACAAGCCCATCTTAATGAATTGCATTCAGTTCTAATTGTCTTCTTTTGTTGCTTTTGCCGAGAGGTGTTGAAAGTTGGGTTAATTTAGTTGTTTGATGCTCGCACCACGCAGCAGCCAATTGATGTTGCGTTGCGATTGATAGATGATTTTGGAAAAGTTCCTATAAGCCACTGTTACATACTTGATTCATGCCGACTTGTTTCGGGACACTGTCAACATGTGTCAGTGCAGGGTCACCTTTTCATGGAGAAGCCTCCTCTAAGTAATGCTCACCATTCTTCTGCTTTAATGATGCTTAATGCGTTATCATTGATCAGGACAAGAAGAAAATGCAGCCTGTGAAGCAATCGGACATGAAACGAACCAGAAGAGATAGAGGGGAATTAGAGGATATCATGTTCAAGCTTTTTGAGAGGCAGCCAAACTGGGCCTTAAAGCAGCTTGTTCAGGAGACAGATCAGCCTGCCGTACACCTCCTGTTTCATCGTTTATCCATGGATATCCTACATTCTAGTCGTGCTATTTTTCATATAAAACTACTGAAGGATGTCAAATATTTCTCTTATGTTATGAGGACTCTGTCGCTTATAGATACTGAGATATTTCTGTTTGGTCTTGCAGCAATTTGTGAAGGAAATATTGAATGAGCTATGCATGTACAACAAGAGGGGCGCGAACCAAGGAACCTATGAGCTTAAGCCTGAGTATAAGAAGTCCGTCGATGATACAGGTGCCGAATAGTTTTCGGGAGTGCAGAAAAAGGCAATTCGGGGGCCAGAATATGCCCAATCCCCTCTTCCTAAGCTGTGATAACACTAATAATATGAGGCAATGCATAGGGGCAGGTTAATGCCCTGCCCGGTTACTGTATCTTAGAATGGAAAGTCACTTTCTGTCAAGCTTCCCTTTTATTACATGATATTTAAGACTTGTAATTGAACCCGAGAACTCTGTAATTCGAGTTTTAGAAAACAAATCCCTCTATGATCTTGCACAAGAAATGGCTCGTTGTCATCCGTAACGTACGGATGCATCTGCAGTAAAGGTGGCTTTGCCTGACGCCTCCATGTGTTGACAGTGCAACGCAATGCAATGATGGTTTGATGGTCAATATCACAATTAAGAACGACGTTGTACGGCCTCAGTAATTGCCCCGTGCAGTGGTGGCACGGTCTTTGACAAATTCGAAACGTGATCGAAACATCTCGATCGAAAACTACGGTGGACGGCTGCCCACGAGAGGGACATGAATATCTAGGAATCTGAGGAACAGTGTCACCTCGTACGAAAGGAATCCACTCGATATTCTCTTTTCTGAGTGTCGGTATTCTCCTCGGGTATCATTACATGCACATATTCCTGACCCGTCACTCCCTCGGTCTCAGATTCTCCATCGCACTGATCATATTCCTCCACAGATTCCGCATTGGATCCTCTTTGGGTCAGTGGTCTCGAAGAAGTCAATTTAACAGTGACCTCAGAAAACCTATCCTTTCCTGCGCTCGCCCTAGAACTGAGGAGGGTCGAGTCAGTTCGCCTCCCATTATATTTCCTGCCGTGTTAAAAATACCGGGTTTAGTCTGGTCCTCATCAGAAAATCTTCAGACCCATGCATTATTATTACCCGTTTAATGTATATATCAGATCATCTTACCAGCGAATTGATACAGATATAATCTATATAACATGGCATGGAGTTCCTATATGTACGTTCAAAAATTCTCTCTCTCGCGAAGAAAAACACTTTGGTCGATAGCATAAAACCAAAAGCACAAATCCCATGAAAATCCGGAACTTAGTCAAGTCATTGTGGCCTCCAATGGCAATATTATATGTCTTCTTTGAAAGGAAAAGAAATTAATATTGAAGCTGAACTCTCCCATTCCTTTTTTTCATATATGACTGTCAGATGAACCCTTATCTCGGATCTTTCATCTTCTTGGGCCTTGCTTTCTGCATAGAAGTTCCATCGCGACCTTGAGACCATGCGTAGTGATGTGTAATATATATATATAGACGTATGAGATTGGTTAAACTCCCCGTTCGAATCTCGGTTATGAATCTGGTTAAATCATTTTCTGAAACCGGTCCCTCATCCGATGATCGCTTGCAGATGATCGACTGACGCACTGCATCCACTGTCTGAAGAAGACTTCCTAAAAGTTAGTGGGGGACATGAATGACACTTCAATTAGCAGCCAAATTAAAGCGACAGGGGAAAAGGGCACTCCCATCTTCTTCCTTTTTTTTTCTTTTTTACTATTATACACAAGCATAATGGGTGCCGAAAACCTTGAAAAGATAAGCCACAGACCACTTGCAGTCAATGAGATCTTTAGTCTTTACTAAAGGAGGCTGAACAGTTATCAGTTGATCATGATCTTTCGTCTTTTTTATTCCTTCCACCTTCCATCCCCACCCCCACAAAGTCTACTGACTTCATCAATCAATCATGGAGAATTAGGGTTCCTCGATGTCGTGTTATTGTCTGCAGTACACGTGATCCCCACCACCAAGAAGAAGAAAGGAGTACGCAGATTTTCGGGGGGTTAGGGTTGATTGGCGTTTTAATAATCCGAAGGTTAGAGATTGATGAAAATGGCCGGACCTACTTCATCATGGCCGGAATGGTATTGGAAGACGAGCCTAGGCGGAAGTCTGTCGATTTACTCGACAGGATTGGATCTGAAACCGGAACTGAGCGGAGGAAATGTCAATGTGAGACCCGGAAGATGAACACAGGACGTACGGGCTCGAAAATAGGATCTTGCATTTTCTGTACTATTAATATATTATTATGATAATTATTATCAAATGTGTTCTCCTCCATTGATTATATAATTTTAAATAAGTAAACAACTTTATATCTTAATCTCAAACTTTTATTTTCTAGTATACTTTCATCCTGATTTATTTTTCTTTATCCTTATTTTTTCCCGTGAATATAGGTAGCATAAAATTTCTTTAATGAATTAGGCTCATTTATACAACACACACATATATATATAACTAAGCGCACTCCTATAACTATAGTTTTTAAAACTGAATTGAACCAAAAATCGATCAAAATATGAGTTAATGAGTCAGATTGGAAGTTTAATGGATTGAACAGTATATTTAATAAATAATATTATAAATAAATTGATATAATACAATAATTTATAATAAAAATTCATAATAAACCACTGTACTAATCCTAAGTTTAAAATAAAATATAAATATATGTCTAATAAAATAAAATAAGTATATTATAATATCTTTTTTATTTTTAAAAAAATTTAAATTGAATGGTTTTTCCACCGATTCGATTAGGTTTACTAGTGCCACCAAAAACCAGAAAATTCAATTAGAGCCAACCGCATTTAAAGTGTAATTAGGTTAATTATAGAAACCAAACCGGATAACTGGCCAATTCTTGATCGAACCGGCAATCTAATCCGGTTTTTAAACCTATGGCTAGGACAATATTGGCAAGTGGGATACCACTAATTTGCCCCCGAGAAAATTATATGGGAGACAAGCAACAATGTTGCATGCTCTCTGCATATACCCATATTCATAATTAAGTTCTCGCGGCATGTAAAATAATAATAATAATAATAGATGGATAGATAGAAGATTTTTCCTCTTTTTTTTTTTAAATCTTGAAACGGGATAAATTATCCTCCTTTTTGAGGATACACACACACACACACACACTCACTTCTTATATAGCACATCGAGGGATTAATTACGAGACAACCCTTACATGTTATCAGTGTATATATTGTAAGCATGTTTATACATACATACATATATATAAGAGGTCAAATTTGTACTATAATGCATAGTTTTTAAAACCGAATTAGACTGAAATCGGTGTAGACATGAGTTCATGGATCGGACCGGTGGCTTAATAGGTTAAATCGTATATTTAATAAATAATATTACTAATAAATTTATATAATATCATAATTTGAATATGATTTATAATAAAAATCATTAATATAATCATTATATTAAACAAAAATTTAACATAAAATATAAATATAAGTCTAGTAAAATAAAATATGTATATTATAATAGATTTTTATTTTTTAAAATTTTAATTATGCTAGTTTTCCACCGGTTCAATTAAGTTCATTGATCGAACTGGTAACCGACCGATTCAACCAAAGTTGACCTTATTGAAAGTGTAATTAGATTTTTTTATAGAAACCGGACCGAGTGAATGGCTAGTTCTAAGTTGAACCGGCCGACCTAGTCCGGTTTTTAAAACTAATACTACAGTGTTCTTTTTTTTCCTTAATAATAATCAAGCGCACGAGCCTTTTTCTGTTGAATGTAAGGGAAAGAAGAGAAACAGAGGATCACAATATTATATTATTGTGTTTGAAGATATGGAAGGGGCACTTAGAGTCTCCTTATCTCTGCCCCTACCATTTCTGATTTTCGGGGGACTTTTGATTACCTTTTGATCATTCCCTCCAACTTGTGTATCTTTAATCACAACAACTATCTTGAAGGGAGAGGAAGACAGAGATTCCCACAATGGTCGTCATCTGGTTCAATTTTTTTGCAATTAAATAACACCACCATAGTTATATCATCTGATTTGATTGAGCCATCCACTTCCTCTCCCCTTATCTCCGCGTCAATAGGGACACTGATGTCTCTTCTTCTTCTTCTTCTTCTTCTTCTTCTTCTTCTTCTTCTGCTCTTATATTAGTTTTGTTCCATGTGTTAGATCAATGCCCTTTGATACAGCAAACTCCTGAACATAATACAAAAGATTACCTAATGCTCACAAATCCCCAGCTCTCTCCTTCTTCCTCTTTCACTCACCCTTTTGCTCGCTTCTGCATATCAATAATTAAAGGTCGTAGAAAGGGGAGAAAAAAAAAAGGAAGAGCAAAAAGCAAGCCTGTCAGCCATGGAAGTAAACCTTTATTATTATTTTTTCTCCTTCTAAAGTTTGTATGTACCAAACTGATTAAGGGGGCCGGCCGGAAAGGGAAAGCATTTGATCTCCTCCCCTTTACTTTAAACTTTTTCTTTAGAATTTCTGAATGATGGTGGTGGTCTTCTTCATCGATGGGAGGCAGCCTGTCCCATAAAAAGGGAGAGAATCAATGTACATCAAGACACCACCACCCACCAAGAGGCAAGGAAAGATTATTCATTTCAGCTTTAGATCATTTGGAGAAAAACAAGTATATGAATTAGTAGAGGGTAAAATAAATTTTTTCCTTCAATTACGTACGAGAGTAGTCCATATGCTTAGAAGGGATAGTAGATAGATATAAATAAATAAATTACCGTGCATATCTTAGGTTAATGATGATTACATCACTATATATATATATATATCAAATATATTTTTTTAATAAAATTTTCGAGTTAGTTAAATATTCTTAATCAATCAAAGAGAGGAGGAAACATAAGGAATCAATCAATGTGATAAGGGTTAACTAGTGAACACACCTTTAATTATTTTGATTTGATTTGGTTTGGTTAGGATATTGAGAAGAAATATTAAGCAAGAGGGATGCCAGGGAGAAAGAGATTGGACCCCCTCACCATTTCTTGCCGGCCCCTTCTATCCTCCACCAAGGGTTTGTGTATTCATTCATATATATATATATATATATATATATATTTATTTAAAGGTGAAACAGTGCGATTGGTGGTAAATTATATATATTTTTAAAATACATTTAAAATATTATAAATATGGTAAAATAAGATATAAACGTATTAGAAATATTTTTAATTTTTTTAAAATAATTAAATATATATTATTTTATCGCTGTATAGCATATTTTTTTCACCATTCTATACTAAATTTCTTTCTAAATAGGTCAATTAACCCTAATTATATATATAATTTATATTTAATTGAATTTTTTATAATTTTAATATTTTTATTTTTATTTTTTTTTCATTTTCTTGTGTTTTAATGTAGTTTTGCATAGTTTTGGTTTGGTTTGTATTTAATCTGTTAATTTGTTAATTATTTTTTAAAATAATGGTTCGAACGGTTAATTGAACATAGAACTAATTCAAAATAATTTGGTTTGATAACTATGTAATAATTATGATTCGAGAGATATAGTATTTGAACCAAACCGAACTATGAGTAACCCTAGCTAAATTTTCCGTGGATTAGAAGAAAAAAAGACCATGAGATCATTAATTTATGGGTGAATTAGTTACACTGGCTTGCAATTTTTGACACGACACGGAATTAGATGAGTTCAAATTAGGCTATAGTAAATATGTATAATTTAGTAATAAATAGTTAACTATATCTAATTAAATATATTAATTTATTTCACTCATTTACTTACATGTATTGTTAATTTGATTTCTTGTATTAACATTTATTTATTATATTTGTATCGTAATAATTTCATTACTATAATCATATGGTAAATATTTCGATTAAATTTTTATTATTATAGCATTAATTATGTTAACTATATACGTATATAATTGATATATTTAATTTATATGAGATCAAGTAAGTATATTACATGTTGAAAACTTTTTTTGCACTAACCGTTTTGAAATACAATATAACATGAAATGGATTACCGGTATGAAGTGATGGCAAACCCCAAAGTAGGAAAACTTGTACCATTTTTGTTCTCTATTAAATCAGTCACCCTAACACATTTTCTATTTACGGAATGGCCTAGCAGACATCCCCACCCCCCGAATAAGGGGTAAAACCCTATTTGCATGAACTATGCAAGAGGTATTGAACGGATCCTGAGTGACCCATAATGGTGTTTCGCCGGGAAATAAACTGAGGGAGGGAGATTGCAGAGTCTGTCAGGAGCATGTGTCGTAGCCGAAAGGGTTGTACGGGCACTGGAGATTACTCCTGATGACAAAAGTATTTATGGATATAAACAAGTGAAAGAAATGATTGTTGTTCTAGTCAATCAGATGGGTAGACCAGTCAAATAACACACATAGATACATACATACATATATTATTATTATTATTAAGTGGTGGGTGGGGTTCAAATGGAGCTCCATTGGGGGGTGGATGATCACTTACCCACGCACCTTCGCTCCTTTTTCTCCCACTCGTGCGCTCTATCAATGGCGATTGGCGGCCTCTCTCCCTCCCTCTCTCATCATCAATGGTATGCTGCCGAAATAGTAAAACATCTACAATTAACTCGAATAAGTACACCTGTTACACCTACACGGTAGCTCCAAGATTTAGACGTTTAAGGGCTAGATAGAACTCACTGTCTGTGATAAATTATTGAGAAAGTATGCATGCGGTGCCCATTTCAAGAAAGTATTAATGCCAGGTTGTCTTGTCTTGTCTTGGATTTCATTCTCCCCCAGCTCAGAAAAGGAAAAAAAAAAAAAACGAAGGACCAGGAGTGGTCGAATGCATTGGTCGAAGGCATTTGCCCTGAAATAGGATGTCAGGCTAGGTTACAAGTTGATGGCATCTCATGCCCTGCTTAGCTTGACAACTGTTACCCATGTAGATTTGACCAAGTAGGCCGAACGAGCAATCTAAATAGAACTTAGGGAAATTTAGGAGAGTTCATTCAAAAATGCATTAATGGTAGTATTTTATGTGTTATTAGATTATCATAAATGATATATAATTAACATAATATATAAAATAAGTGTATATATTTTTGAATATTGTACTGTTGTTAATTAACTCAACTTAATTAATAGTTATTTTTTCCCTCAATAAAGAGTTTGCCATGACACGGTTGTCATCACATGGCCCAACCTTCGAATACAAGCACTTGCCTTCTTCATCATTTCACTCCTCCACAAAACACAGTACTCACAGTACTCTGCTGCTTATTTAAAACCCCTCTCCCTCAAGCCCTAGCCAGCCCTCCATCACCCTCCTCCTTCCACCTCGATCGTCTCTCCTTTCTCTCGGGCTACATACCGACCTTATCAACTATCAAGAATGGCTGATTGCGGTTCGGGGCAGGCTGGCGGGAATAGACCAATGTGGTGCTCGATACCCGAGAGGGTGCAGCTTCACGCAGCCATGCTGGCCCTGCAGTTCGGCTACGCGGGGTTCCACGTCGTGTCGCGGGCGGCCCTCAACATGGGCATCAGCAAGATCGTCTTCATTGTCTATCGCAACATCATCGCCTTCCTCCTCCTCCTCCCCTTCGCCTATTTCCTCGAAAAGTACTTACTTATATACTCAATCAAGAATGTCCCCAGAAACTTATAATATGAATAGAATTTCTTGAGAGACTAAATCACTTGCTGGTGGGACGATTAACTGTGCAGGAAAGATAGGCCGGCGATCACTCTGAACTTCCTTGTTCAGTTTTTCCTCCTCGCTCTTGTTGGGTAATCTAATAAACAAACACTTTATTTTCTAGATAATTAATATAACTACTGCTTCTTTAAAAATACCGAACGGTAATTTTTTTTCCTTTAAAAATTGTTGTCGGTGGTTAATTATATGACAGGATAACGGCAAATCAGGGATTCTACCTGTTGGGACTGGACAACACATCACCGACCTTCGCGTCGGCGATCCAAAACTCGGTGCCGGCGATTACTTTCCTCATGGCGGCAATCCTCAGGTCACACTGATAACTGAATTTCCACCGTCGACTTGTATTTTGTTTCAACCAAATTTAGACACCCTCCTCCTTTAAAGAAATGTCTATTATACTTTTGAATATTTAATGATCCGCTTTAAAAATAAAGATCTGTTTCAGTCGTGCTAATGCTTATGAAGTAAAAGCTTGGTTCAATTAAAAATTCAAATCCTCAGAATAGAGCGAGTCCGGCTGAACCGGAAGGATGGGATAGCGAAGGTGGCTGGGACAGTCCTCTGCGTGACCGGTGCCTCGGTGATCACCCTCTACAAGGGGCCTACCATCTACAGCCCCAAACCGCCTCTGCACAGCCCGACGAGCCAACCGGTACTGGCCGGTCTTGGGGATGCCAAGGGCAAGAACTGGACCCTGGGCTGCCTCTTCCTGATCGGCCACTGCCTCTCGTGGTCTGGGTGGCTAGTCCTCCAGGCCCCCGTCCTGAAGAAGTACCCGGCCCGGCTCTCCGTCACATCTTACACCTGCTTCTTCGGGCTGATCCAGTTCCTGATCATCGCTGCCTTCGTGGAGAGGGTCCCCCAGACTTGGCTCATTCACTCCGGTGCTGAAGTCTTCAGCATCTTCTATGCGGTCGGCTAAGATTCTGCATTAGTATTACCGTATCCATTTCCATCAATGAATGAAAGTAGCGTATATGTTATGTATACTGATGAGAACATGGATGGGAATACAGGGAGTTGTGGCTTCGGGAATAGCATTTGCAGTACAGATATGGTGCATCGACAGAGGGGGTCCTGTGTTCGTTGCGGTGTATCAACCCGTCCAGACACTCGTTGTCGCTCTCATGGCCTCCATTGCCCTAGGCGAGGAGTTCTATTTGGGCGGGTACGGTACTCATCATATGTTCTTTTGTTTTTCTTTTTTCTGTTCTTTGCCTCTAATAACCATTGAGATTTCGTGGAACAATGCACAGTATAATCGGGGCAGTGCTGATCATATCGGGACTCTACTTGGTTCTTTGGGGCAAGAGCGAGGAAGCCAAGCTCACAAGGCAGAAGACGGCGATCCAGTCCACTCCCGACCAAGGCAACAGCCGTGCAGTCACCGACTCCGCCAAGACAGCATCGTCCCTCACTCAGCCCCTCCTCCCTCCGTCATCGTCGGAGGTTGTCTGACCGGCCAAATGCAGGTCCTCCAACGAGGCCAAAGATGAAACCAACCGGGGATCTTTTCGCAGAAATAGACCATAGCCAGCTGCTTGTGTGTGAATGTAATTTTTTTTCTTTTTTTCTTTTCTAATTTCATGTCCTTTTCTAAATTTTATATAAAAAGCAAAGAAAAGATCAGTGTCTTTTTTCTTTTTCTTTTTCATTTTTTTGGTTACTAAGGCAAAAAGACTCGAAAAGGGAAAGGTTACGAGTGGACGAACATGATAACGGTCGGCTACAAAATGCGGACCATGCACGGGACGTAAGATTATCACTATATATATATATATATATATATGGGGTGGTTTTATATTTCCATTAATTCATGGTTCTTGAGGAAGACATGATTAATGTCTCATCATGATACCGAAAAACAACATATATATATATATATACATACACATATATGTTTTTACTCAGATATTGATTAATTAATTGGCAAAAATGGCTTAGCAAGCTATATAAAATGGAAGAAAAACCCTGATATAATGTCCTATTTTCCAACATTAATTAATTGTATAAATCTGACTTTTTTTCCCCTTAAACAGTATTTACATTTTAAATTTCATAGATAATTACCCTTAATAGTGCAGATTCCGTCGGATTTGTATTAGTTATTAATTAAGAACTCGTCAATGAACTGATTTGAACCATAATGCCTAAGACGGGACTAGCTCTATTCATCGACCATTTGATTTACTCATTTTAAGCTCTCATAAGCTGATGTATGCCATTTCCACGGGCAAGGATTGAGACCACGAGGCCCCGTGCAGTTGTGGTGGGGGAGGACACAATCACTTTCTTGTAGACTGGGACGGAGTAGGAAGGCATCGATGGCACCAAAGATAGGCACTGAGCCGAGGGTACTTTGATGGGCCACCGAGGTGAGGTTCCGGTGCGTGTAGTTTCGGGCGACCTAGATAGCAATCAACAACGGTTATTATAATTATTATAAGTTAATTAGGGTAATTCGATATTTTTTATTAAAAAATTATAAATTTAAATTTTATAGATAAAAATAATTTAATTTTAAAGAGTTTTATCTATATGGAGTTTGAATGAGTGAGAATGGACACTAAGCCAAGGGTACTTTTATGTGCCCACCAAAGATAGGCACCGAGCCGGAGGCACTTTGATGCGCCGCCCGAGGTTAGGTTGCAGTTGGTGGTAAATAAGATTCCTAATTTAAATTGTGTAAATAAAAATAATTTAAATTAAGAGAATTTACTCGCTAAATAAGTTTATTTGACTGGAATTAAATTAGTTATCAACTAATAATTTTTGGATAACAGTTAATTAATTAATTAATTTTTAACAACAACGGGCCCAAATTGGAAGGACTCCTACGAAGGATTTATAAAGTCCTTCGACTAAGGTCACCGTGCAGAGCGTCCATGGGCTTGACGGGCTCGACCGTTTTGGGTCAGTCTGAAAACACAAAAGGGCCAGCGGTTTGAAAGAAGACTGGTTGGCCTTTCCTTGTTGACCCGTGAGATTAGATTAATAATCAGACGTGCTGGGAAAGTACAGTGTCATGGAGAGTCTGCTCCGTTGGGCAAAAGTTCCCAGACAATCCATCAACAGAATAAAGTTAAGCTCCAGTGGTGGAATCTCCCAAAATAGATATGGAATCCCTAGCATATTTAGCTAAGTCCTCTCCGCAGCCTGGTTTGCCTCTCTGAAGACGTGAGCTGCCCGGCATTCTCTAAACTCACTGCACAGCCTCCTGCAAGCAGAAACGAGTGGCATCAGAAGTAAGTTTATTTGAAATCTTACCCCAAGTAAGATAAAAAAAACTACGTCGGCATCCAGTTCTATGCATAGAAACTGGATCCCCATACGGTCGGCTAGTAATAGCCATTCTCGAAGCGCCCAACGCTCTGCAACCAAGCTGTTTGCTTCGCCCAAACACTGGGTGAATCAATCCCCCGAGCCAGTGTCCCTCTGCTTTCCTCTGTAGGCCTCCTTCCCCGTCCCTCACTGGATAGTTTGATGTAGAACCATCTGTGTTGAGCTTAATCCACCCATCCTGACGTGGGAGCCATCGGACTAAGGTTTCCTTCTTCAATAAGACGCAGCCTCATGCTCCTGCAAGGCAAAGAAATGTGTTGCCTTCTGCAGACATACCACATGGAGATTCACGTTTGGGTGCTTCTTCTTTCTTGTGTCAAAGATCCAGGCATTCCTCTGTTTCCAAAGTAGCCACAATACTTCTGGGAACGCCACTTTTCCACGGAATGTTGTAGGTTGCCACTTCATACGCCATCATGCAATTGGTGTGGATCCATTGAAGCATCCGTATGTCAAAGGAAGCCAGAAGGTTTCCGCTACTGGACACTCCCCGAGAACCGTGTTCATTAGTCTCTACTTGGTTGATGCACACAGTCTACTACAGAGTTCACTGATGGGACATCCCCTCCTAGCAAGGAGATCGGCTGTAGTTGCTTGTCTGTAGAATTTTTTGATGATCAAATGCGGAGTAGTGGGAGGAAGACTTTTATCGTGCGGTCGGAAAATGGTCGGCGAGGGAAAGGGAAAGGGGGAGGGAACCGCCCAGCGGATAATGATCGGGAGAAATCAAGATCTTCTCTCCACCTATAAGAACATGCCACGCCATTCCACGTGGAATATTCAACACCTCACCTTCGCGGGCCCCACTCTCCTCTTCCCCCAGTCTTCGCAGCCTGCCCTCCACAGCTTCCCCCTCTCGCCACTATTTTATGCGGGTCATATTTCTTGCAAATTATCATAATTTAATTTTCCTATATCAGCGGGCAAGATCTAAGGGACGGCCTACAGTCCTAGATCTTGAATTATCGTGAAACTCAAATACATTACATGACTTTCTAATTAATGATATATAAGAAAGGAAATTTGGTGTGATAATAAATTGTTAATTTAATAATAATAAATTTATAAATTTAATTTTTGTTGTATAATTTATTATATATTTTTATTCTCATTTATATGTAATTAAAAAAATTATAATAAAAAGTATAATATGGTCAAAGTAATTTATCCACGGAAAGCATAGTTTTTAAAATCAGACCGGGAATCGGTATAAGTATGAGTTCATGAGTCGGACCGGAAATTTAATGAGTTGAACCGTATGTTTAATAAATNAATATAAATATAAGTTTAGTAAATAAAATAATATATTATAAGAAGTTTTTTTAAATTTTAAGTCAGTCGGTTTTTTCATGAATTCAATTAGATTAACTGGTTGGATCAGGAATTAGCCGATTCAATTGAAAATTTTCTGTTTAAATGTGCAATTGGATTTTTTTTGTAGGAACCGGACTGGGTGAGTGACCGTTCCCGGTCGAACCGGCCGGCCCGGTCCGGTTTTAAAAATTATGACCGAAAATCTCCAGAAAAGGAAAACTAGTATTTTAGTTACGGAGGACGAATGTGGCACTGGCTGGGAAACTCGCTGCCTCCGCAGTCCGACTGAGCTCAAAACCCATCATTTTAACCTCTTCAATGGCTTTTGCTCAGCTAATCTCTTCTCCCCCTTCCTCTCTCTCCCACAACAAGCCCTCCGTTAAATCTCCCGCCTCTGCGGCCGCTCTGCCCTCTTCCTTCGGCGCGAAGCTCCCTGCCGCCTCCGCCGCAGGCGCACTTCGGCGAGGACGTCCCGGTCTGAGGCCCAACCCCTTCCGGTGCTCCGCCTCCTCTTCTTCTGAGAAGCACGAGACGGGGTCTTCGTCTTCCGACGACGTTGTAGAGCTCCCGCTCTTCCCGCTGCCACTGGTGCTCTTCCCCGGCGGGATCCTTCCGCTGCAAATATTCGAGTTTCGGTACCGGATGATGATGCACACGCTCCTCCAGACAGACCTCCGCTTCGGGGTCATCTACACGGACTCCGTATCCGGCACTGCTAACGTCGGCTGCGTAGGAGAGATCGTCAAGCACGAGCGGCTCCTCGACGACCGGTTCTTCCTCATCTGCAAGGGTCAGGAGCGGTTCCGGGTCAACAGCATCGTCCGCACGAAACCCTACCTTGTCGCGCAGGTTACATGGCTCGAGGACAGACCGTCCGGAGATGGCGGCGGCGACGACCTGGAGACTCTCTCCAACGAGGTTGAGACCTACATGAAGGACGTGATCCGGCTCTCCAACCGACTGAGCGGGAAGCCAGAGAAGGAAGTGCAAGATCTAAGGAGGAACCTCTTCCCAACGCCTTTCTCCTTTTTCGTGGGGAGTACATTCGAAGGCGCACCCACAGAGCAGCAGGCCCTGCTCGAATTGGAAGACACTGCAACCCGATTGAAGCGGGAGAAGGAGGCATTGAGGAACACTGTCAATTACCTCAGTGCAGCAACCGCAGTGAAGGATGTTTTCCCATCTTCGTGACTGATCGTATCTGAGGTTGATGAAAACACAGGGCAAATGTCGAAACATCTGAAGAAAACACTTGGTAACTTGATCATGTATGAAGGTGTTAATTTTGATTTGTAAATGATATTAGCTCCTCAGCAATGAGCAAAACGTGAGAACTCTGGGGGGATCTGCTAAATGTCCCCATCTGGTTATAGAAGAACAACAAGTAAATTATCATTTGGATAATTATTCATTGCCTTTTGGCTGCTTTGTTCTGATTCTCTTTCAAAATGTTGGGCTATCTAGGTCTGATCCTCTTGAAAGCTGCTTACTTTCATTGCTGAACCCAGCATTTGCAATAGCATAGCTTGTGATTGTTATCAGTTTCCGATTCGAAGGAGACTGGGAAGTGCTCTGCAGGTTCAGGATTGTTTGTAACTGGGTATATGTCAGATTGCTTGTGCAGACTTGAGGTTCTTGTGATTGTTATCAGTTTCCCAATGTAACTTGAGGTTCTTATGTAAAGCGAGGTTTTTTTTCCCAGTCTCGCATTGTGTAGTTTTCAAATACTACTACCTTGTGACAAAAGTTTGTCTGGGAAAAGTTGAGACAGACTTGTGGGGAGACATCGGCAAATGCTTGAGTGTCCGTCTTTTGATTCCCCATCCTTGCTCATGAATCATTTGATACTCTTAGTTAGCCTTGACAGGATGAAACTATCTTGTTTTCGNCTTTTGATTCCCCATCCTTGCTCATGAATCATCTGATACTCTTAGTTATAGCCTTGACAGGGACATGAAACTATCTTGTTTTAGCTGTAGAAGATGTTCAATAATAGGTGGGCTGAAATATACAGCCTTGCCTCTAACTATTTCTTTGTTTGCCCAGATTTGTGGAGAAAACCCAGGAAGTTTCTTCCCTTCTGTGGTTCATGTTGAATGACATAGAATTCCTGAGGTTTATGTCATACTCTGCTGCTTAAATGGTTATGGCATGGTTCTGGTTAAAGCCTGCCAAATATGCAGGCCTGAACTCAAAGATGTTGCAGGCAGATTTGGCTAAAGACTACAGATTGTGCGATGAAGATATCCAATGGATGACAAGATCCATATTCTCTTTGGCCCAATCGTCCTTGGCCCATTGTATTTACAGTTAGATAGATCACAGATAGATCATTTTCTTCATACTTCTTTGCCGCTAAAGGCTTTATTTTATCTCCTTAGTTATTTTGATCGATGCTAGATATTGCAACCACTGTAACAGAGTGGCAATGATGTATTGACATGTGAAATCCCCCGAACTGAGCAGGTGCAGGTGATGTCATGCCCTGATATAATCACTCAACCATCGTCAAGTTTTCAGCTATCCATCCAAAATTACAGTTTAACTCCTGCCCCTACTCAA
>CXYZ01011404.1:1163763-1228433 GCA_900006705.1 Sonneratia caseolaris
GATCATAGATAGATCATTTTCTTCATACTTCTTTGCCGCTAAAGACTTTATTTTATCTCCTTAGTTATTTTGATCGATGCTAGATATTGCAACCACTGTAACAGAGTGGCAATGATGTATTGACATGTGAAATCCCCCGAACTGAGCAGGTGCAGGTGATGTCATGCCCTGATATAATCACTCAACCATCGTCAAGTTTTCAGCTATCCATCCAAAATTACAGTTTAACTCCTGCCCCTACTCAAGGGTTCTGAAATGTTAGGTTTCCCTTTTCCTAAATCAATTGGAAAGAAGTGCCTCTGCAATTTCAATTCTGTTGAAGTTAACTGTGTGTCACCACACTTGGCTGCACCAATTGCATGGGAATTGAATTGCAAAAGAGTGAAAACCAAATAATTGCATCATGATAATTGGAAGGCCAAGTGTTGATTCCATTACTTACAATGTCTTGCCGTTGCTGCAGGTCTTGGTACAGAAGGAGTTCACTTTATGACCAGATGTATGAAGCTATGGGATGACCCATTTTTTTGCTGGATAGTTATGGGAATACTTGTCGACCATCATCTGCATCTTTTCCTTGCAAGCCAAACTAATGTTGTATATCAATCCCAACTCTCCATCTCCAGATATTTCATGATTGACCTAATGGCATGTGAATAAACTGATTGTGAATTACTCTTATTCACGTACACCTGATATGTTTCTTGTATCTTCTAAAGATAGGAATAGATGAGCATGAGATGTCTATCAGCTGATGGAGGATGGTGGATGGTTTATCAATGTTATCAGTAGATCTTCTCTAGCTGATAAAGAGGCTTCATCATGTGTGGAGTTCTTGCAGCATGTTTCTAAGATATAAGTACTGGAAAAACATAGATGAGATGCAGCAAAACTTCAGTTACAATTAAAACAATTTCTAGAAGAACTTGTGATTTTGCTTAATCTATGCTGTTGTCTGCTACTGTGCTCGCAGTGCAGGTGTGCCATTCTAGTTAATTTATAATTGCAATAGCAGACTTATTGCAATGTATATGGTACAGTAAATCCACGGCGGTGTAGAGGTAAAATGATAGATTAGACTTGAAAGTCTAGGATACTGTTATAACATGGGGGAGAAAACAGAGCTTTTCTTGATCGACATTGTGCATTGGAGGCCTTTGTATTTTGACTGTTACACAGTAAACATGGGTCTAACTGTTCTATGTATGTGCCATCATATAGCCTTTAGGTCCTCATACTCTTTAGTTCCTCTCAATTTGAAAGCAAGTCTTGTAGCTACTGGAAGCCTGTCATGAGAAATTTTGATCTTTTGTCCCTGAGAGGCAGGAGTATATAGATGTTTTGCCCATATAGCAGAATACTCACATTTGGAAATGGTAGAGCATCGCCCATGGTATTGCTTGAATCTTGAGATTCTTAGACTTGGCTTAGTAGTGGATGTTGCCTAAACCCAAAGGTATTCTTGCATCCATGTGAAAATATGGGAACTTCACCGAATAGTTCTTCTAATGGAAAAGATAATAGTATTAGCAATTGCACAGAGGTCTTTGAATGGATTTAATTCAGCTGCATCTGAACTTGGACTTGTCCTAAGCCTGGTGTAAACCATGTCTGTAGCTCTGCGGTGTTTGAGCTTTTATACCCGTATCGGCCTTATCCAGCCGGAGCTAGACCTAAGCTCGGGTTGCAACATGGACATTTTCTGCTCTTCTCTTCAAGTAAGAATATTTGCTTGTTTTACCTCAAGAAACATGGGTGACACCAGTCAGTGAAAGCTGTGGCTGATAGAGGGTCCGTTGCTTGGTTTTGTTTGGTTGGGTACTTATCTCGTCCTATAGTTGTCGAAAATCGTTCACATGAAATCTGTGCTTCTTTCTGATAGGGCCATTTCATATGCTTAGGCTGCTTCTTTTGTCATATAGTTAGTCCTAATGCTTCTCTTGTTGGATTGATAAATCTTTAACCCATTTGAAGCGCTCCCACTGTTATGCTGCGCGGATAGGATACACGACATTCAGTTTGTATACTCGTGGAGGCATCTTTTCAAGAGTGACGAGGGATTATTCTCCCATTCTGTCGTCAAATTTTTGCGCATTCTGTACTGTAGCTGGTAGGAGCTTTGGTCATAATAATACTCATAGTAGTATTCATCTCTGCGAGTGGTTGTGTTATGGACCAAATCAGCAACTCAGCCACTGGCAGAGAACCGAGGCTGGTTCGGGGGCAGAAAGAGAAATCAGAAGAGGAAGAGAAGGAGGGATCAAGGAAGGAGGTGGCACGAGAGGGGGAAGAAGAAGAAGAATCAAGAAAGGGGAAGAGAAGGCGGGTTCGAGAAGGAAGAAGGCAGCACCCGAGAGAGGAGAGGAAAAACTGTTCTTCATTCATTCCCATAACCCTAAATGGGTTTGTTACAGAGTTTTAATTCCCGCTGCGGCTTCAAAGGCCAAGAACCACTCATTTACAATATACTCCCTCAATTTCTTCACTTGTTACAAAAAACACCCCTTTTCTTTTATCTTTATTTACAGATTGACCCCTCAACTAAATTGACCATAACAGGTTGCTATGGCTTCATGTCGTCAATTTTCTGCAAGAGGCTTACTATGGTTTTTGGGCCGTCAGAAAACCTTGGAAGAGACAACAAGCTGAGACCTTATTTTATTACCGCCGACATCTTCAGCATAACAGTGTTTCAGGAAAACGAGAACAGAAACAGGCGAAAAGTTGAGGGGGAAAATAAAATTGCAGTTCTGTGCTGCAGACTTCGTTTTCTGCTAGCCGGCATAGCTCTACGCTAAGCTACGCGCGTGCTGTGATATCGACACACAACCTCCTAATCGAGAGCATTCCGGCTCTTGTTGCTGCGGAACAGGTCCTCTGTTGCACTAGTTTCCTTCGAATCGGCTACAATTTCTTCGTTGCAACTCCGATTTTCAGCTCTCCATTGATGTATGATTAGCAATATCTTCAACAGGGATGATTTGGAGGTGAAAGTGGTGGCATTACAAAGAATTGACTAAAATCATCGAAGGCCACACGTAATCATGAAACTAGACTGAGAGAGTTAGGTTAACTAAGTTAAGCTCATCAAGTTCGCTCGATTGTATCCATGAAGCGTGCTGCTATCATAATCAGTGGTGTAGGGTAGCGACTGTTGTGACTTTCCATACTATCGTCTTCAACAGGAAATTACTGCATGAACATACTATAGATGAATGGTAGATATTCTGATGAAGAAAACCAGAGGGCAGATACATAAATAGGACGCCACACCACTCTAATTATCGAGCCGGCTTAAGCTAATGGAATCCAACGATTGTGCGGATCGACCCTTTAACGATCGTTAGAAGAAGATTCCGACCTTGGTTTTTAGCTAGCAGCTGAGCCCGCTATGGTTGGTCCCACTGTCCTGTCCCCTGTTGTCTTCTACGGAGGGAAAATGCGCTTTCGTCGTGTCCGTGATTCGGTGGCTACATTGTCCCCACGCCGTTTATCTCCCCAGCTCAAAACTGAAGAACCCCAATTCTTGAAGAAATTCTCGGGCATCCACCGATGGCTGCAAATTTCTCCCTGCTTCAAGTCCAGCCCCGGTCCTTCCAGACAAGACGGCTTCCACCCACAAGCAGATTGAAGCTCACACCCTTAACCTTATCTCCATGCCCTTCTAGACCAAATGGTCTGTTGTCTGCTGTTGTCCTTCCCATTTGAATATCGAGGATTTCTCTTGGGATTTGCTGGTTTCATACTTCCTTCTGAATTGGGTTGCAGGAAGTGCAAGGACTTCCGCAATCGTCCGCGCCTCCACAAATGGAAGAGGGCCCGACTCAGCTGATTCCGCCGTGAAGGACGTTGAGCGGCTACTCGAAGAGAAGCGACGGGCTGAGCTTTCTGCCAGGATTGCTTCCGGGGATTTCACAGTCGAACGTTCAGGGTATAACAATCTTCAGGGAACTCTAGCAATCTAAATAAGAAGTTTTGTCGTTAGTTCTGCAAGATTACGTGTAAACAGGATTTCATGTGAACGTTTCTTTCCTTTAATTTTGGAATGTCCCATCTGGGCATTTTTGGAATTGGCATGATCTTGAGTATATAGGTCAGTGTATGACATCTGAGTGACAGCGCAATATCAATGGTGCTAGATTCTAGGGAAAATATATTTTTTGACCCTAGTTGAATGCTTAAGCAGTAAATTATGGTCAAATTTTAGTATAAATTAATTCTTAGGATCCACACAATTTTCAATATCAAACTTGTGTATGTGGATTGATATTGATTTTCTGGCTTTTCTCTGTAGAAGATTTCCGGCTTCCCTGAGAAATTGGCTGTCGAATTTGGGGATTCCGGTTGAGGTTCTGGACATTCTCTTTAATTGGGTTGATGGCAGCAAGGATTATCCAAAGATTCCGGAAGCCAAAGGTGCCATAAGTGCCATTCGCAATGAGCCCTTCTTCATTCCACTTTACGAGCTCTACCTCATCTATGGTGGAATTTTTCGGCTAACCTTTGGCCCCAAGGTCCCTTTTTGTTTTGTACATTGTGTTTTTCTCGTGCCTACCTATCAACTGCATGCATGACATTTGTTTCAATATTGGTTGGTTTCATGATGCAGTCGTTCTTGATAGTTTCCGACCCTTCTATTGCTAAACATATATTGAAGGACAACTCAAAATCTTATTCAAAGGTAATAATTGTTGGCTGATCATTCAGCAAATAATCTTCTTTCTCATCAGTAGCATGTAATATCTTCATTTCTTAAAATCAATGATCAGGGCATCTTGGGAGAGATTTTGGATTTTGTAATGGGAAAGGGACTTATACCGGCGGATGGAGAAATATGGAGAGTTCGAAGACGTGCCATAGTTCCTGCTCTGCATCAGAAGGTACTGGACTTTTGAATGGTCTAGCCTGCAAATCTCTGTTTTTGTCATGATTAAAAACTTTATTTTTTCTTCTGTTAATTTTAGTATGTAGCAGCAATGGTAAATTTGTTTGGACAAGCATCGGATAGGCTATGCCAAAAGCTCGATGCCGCTGCTTCTGATGGGGAAGATGTAGAGATGGAGTCTCTGTTTTCCCGTCTGACATTGGACATAATTGGAAAGGCAGTTTTCAATTATGATTTTGATTCGTTGACCAATGATACTGGGATTGTAGAGGTACTACTTGTAATTTTATGAAGTCCTCCTCTAACTCTGCCCTCTTTTGTGATATACCTTACATTTCGGCTTTCTCGAAATTCTGCATCAAGATAGGCTGTATACACTGTTCTACGGGAGGCAGAAGATCGTAGTGTTGCACCAATTCCAACTTGGGAAATCCCAATATGGAAGGACATCTCTCCAAGGCAAAAGAAAGTTAATGCAGCTCTAAAATTAGTGAATGAAACTCTTGATGGTCTAATTGCAATATGCAAGGTAACTTCTCTCTGTCTTATTTATAGATATAGGTTCTACTTGTTGGCTAAGAGCACTAATATTTCTTGTTCCTTGCAATTGCAGAGGATGGTAGAGCAAGAAGATTTGCAGTTTCATGAAGAATATATGAATGATAAGGATCCTAGTATTCTGCACTTTCTCTTGGCGTCTGGAGATGATGTATGTCATACTAACCTCAGATATATTGATTGCTTGCTAAAACGGAGTAATGATTTTCTAGTTCTTCCATCCATTTCTTTTAAGGTCTCAAGCAAGCAACTTCGAGATGACTTGATGACAATGCTCATAGCTGGACATGAAACCTCTGCTGCTGTCTTAACCTGGACATTTTATCTTCTTTCCAAGGTATAGTCTCGAGCTCAATTTTCATAATGTTAGGCAAATCATTACATCTAGAAGGTCAGGATTCGTACTGATGATAAAATTGGCATCAATACAACGAGAAATTTGGACAGCAGTTCATCTGAACCCTCAATACACGGGCTTACTTTATGCTGTCCATACTTGCAGGAACCTAGTGTCATGGCAAAGCTACAAAATGAGGTAGCTTTGATTTCTTATATAGTTTTCAAATGACTGTATATGACATATGATTTGCACAGCATCCTCAGCAGTTACTTGTACTATCACTTTTCAAAATCTAACTTCCGATTATGGCAACAGATATTCCTCTTCTGATCATGGGATCTGTTATTTTCTCTTAAATATATGCTTCTACCTGTCTCACTCCAGATAATGACTACATAAAAACATTGATGCTTTTACCTCTTGATAATACTAGGTTGATTCTATTTTGGGTGACCGATATCCAACCATTGAAGATATGAAGAAACTCAAGTACACGACCCGTGTTATTAACGAAGTAATAACAATATCACTGTGTCCACATTTTGAAAGTTGTAGTGGAGGCATCGAGTGCCTCTTTCTGGTTTGTAAATGAGGCACTGATTTCTTTTCAGAGGTTTTGATGATCCTTTTTCTGTTCTCAGTCATTGAGGCTCTACCCTCAACCACCTGTTCTAATTCGCCGATCACTAGAGAATGATGTCCTTGGAAAATACCCTATAAGGAGGTGAAGCTTCATTAGTGCCATTTTTTTTTCTCTTCACAACTTTTCCTATCTCTGTGCTAGAGAAAACCACTCTATCAAATAATTAGTTTTTTTACACTATTAAATGGTTATGATGATACCAAATTGTTGGTTTAACAAGGGGTGAAGATATATTCATCTCAGTCTGGAATTTACACCGGAGTCCACATCTGTGGGATGAACCGGAGAATTTCAATCCCGAAAGATGGCCATTAGATGGACCCAACCCAAATGAGACCAACCAAAATTTCTGGTGCGTAAGCTCTCTTTTCATTTCCTTGACAGATTTGAATTTAGAAGACAGCTTCTTTTCCTGTATAAGATCAACCCTTATGAAAGTAGCAAGAGAGAAAAAAAAGGTTGATCTTGGTAAGAATGTATTTGTTAGTTCCTTGATTAAATTCCTCTGGCTTATGCCACTTCTGGTTATCACTGCTATGTATAGTTCCTTAACACCATTTAGGTCGTAATTTCAGTTACTTGCCATTTGGTGGAGGACCTAGGAAATGTGTTGGAGACATGTTTGCTTTATTTGAGGTAACGCTTTAATTAAATCATGATGTTCCTGAAGCAGGAGCCGTCCAAGATTTCTCTGCTTGTGTATCAGCATTTTTAACTTTTTCTCCCTTGCAGACTGTAGTAGCCGTTGCAATGCTTGTGCGAAGATTTAATTTTCAGATGGCACTTGGAGCACCTCCTGTAAGTAATTAGTAGCAATCCATGGAAGAACTCTCTCTCTCTCTCTCTCTCTCTCTCTGTGTTTTCATTTCCATAAAAAACATCATGTATACTAATCTGAGAACAAAAATCCAGGTAAACATGACCACTGGAGCAACAATCCACACAACTGAAGGATTAAAAATGACAGTTACACGAAGAACAAAGCCTCCTGTTCTACCAACATTAGAGATGCCAGCGCTGAACATGAATGGCTCCATGGGCAAACCTGAAGATGGTCCCTTGCTTTCTCAGGAAGGTGAAGTTTCTTCTGCCCATTCCTAATTGTTTGCCTCCTGCCAAATATTGGTAGGCTACTTTGTATAATAAGGATGAAACGTACAGAAAGCACAATGTAGGAGTTTTCTAGTTTTGAAGTGTAGTTGCCTTATCTGTCATCTATTCAGGCTCTCAACCATAGAATTATCATTGTGATATTGAAACGCCTCACCCCCCAAAAAAAAGAGGAATTATCATTGTGATAGGAGATCATAAGCAGTCTGTTGGAGAAATCTGTCAGACTTTGCCTTTCTTATTGTCTCTGTCTTTAGTATCGTCAGTATCTTGAGCAAATCATAATAAATTGATACACACTAGTATGCTGATAGTGCCGCATATCCTATGGAATGAAAGCATATGGCCAGTGCTTGGTGGGTAAATTCCTCAGAAAATTATGAGCAACCATTGAAAGTCGTCTTGAGGAATCGTAAGCCCATTCTTAGATGGAAATGGCTTCTAAAAGGCTTTCACTGCTCCATTAACCTCGTCTTCATTTTCCACGGCTTTCTGTCAGCTCAATGGATCTCTCTTCCACCAGCAATAAACTTGTAAGAAAGTGATCACATTCTGAGATGTGATGTCAGATACCGTAGGATTTTGTGCAGTTAATTAAGCAGCCCGGAATGTTGATATATAATCTCAGGAAAGAAGAATCTAAATTGTTAATGCCGTCAACATCTTCCCGGCAGTCATTTAGAGCTTAAAGTTTGGGCTCTATAATAGCATAACCTCCATCCGAATTGACCCACACTTCTTTCCGAAGGGGGTATGACTATGTTGATACATTGTCTAAATCCTTAAGGTGGAAAGATGAAGAGCGGAGATGTACAACAAGAAATGTATTTGGCCTCTCGACCAAGTTGGCACTGTTCAATTTGCGAACATATGGAGGAAATTGTCCAGCATTTCCTAGTAGAACTACCCCTTATAAGGTTCAAGCCATTTTCCCAGTCGAATCCCTTTTAAGGTTCGAGTCACTAATCAAGGTTTTTGGGTTTATTTGATGAAAAAGATAATCATCAATTTGAAGGACATAGTAGTTTGCGAAAAGCAGGTCTATGCGAGGTTCACACACCAATTGCCATGCATGCATTTGGCATGAAACTATCCTTCGAATGTCAAAGGATGAAACACTTTCAGAGATAGAAGGATAAGCAGAGAAAAGTTGTTCTTTAGTCACGGTATAATATCAAGAGAACGACGAGTTCCAAAAGGTATTTGGACGGATTGATATAAACGAAGCAGCAGCTCTATGCCTAGCAGCTGCATTATAGAATATATAGCTAGAAAAAAGGTACGGAGAGAAAGAGGGGAGCCTAGAGACAACTATGAAGCATTCATGGATGAGGTTGAACTTTCAGGACCATGTGGTGATTATTGCAGATTCTATCTCCATGGCGAAAGAGTCTTCATCGACTGGTTCTTGGCGAATTCCATCACTATACTGGAATGATTCATCTCCCACTGAGTGAACCTCTTGACAGATTTTGGAGACTCTCCGTGAGTTCATCAGACCTTCCAGCTCCATCACTACTTCTTTCATCTTAGGCCTCCTTTTCCCGTTCAATCTCAAACATCTCATTGCGAGCATTGCTATGGCCACAACATCATCCTCTCTTGCTTCATTTGCAACCCGAGGATCTAATGTCTCCCGAAGACGGTTTTCTCGTGCCATTGACATGAAGTTTGCGACTGAATTCATCTCATCTTCTCCTCTGGTGATTGAGACTGGCCTTTCTCCTGTAAGGAGCTCAACGAGAACGATTCCAAAGCTGTAGACATCACTTCTGTCTGTGTACTGGCTCGTCTGGAAGTACTCAGGATCCAAGTAACCGAATGTACCCTGAACTACCGTTGTCAAGTGGGTTTTATCATATGGAACTGACCTTGAAGTACCGAAATCGGAAACTTTTGCGGCAAACTTCTCGTCAAGGAGTATGTTGGAAGGTTTAATGTCACGATGGAATATGGGAACCGAAGCGGCAGAGTGCATGTAAGCGACTGCTCCTGCCACCTCGAATGCTACTCGAAACCTGTCTTCCCAAGGAAGTGAAGCATTGTGGTCTTGGTGGATATGGTATGATAATGTTCCATTTGAGATAAATTCGTAGACAAGAATTGGAACGTCAGACTCGAGGCAACATCCTAAAAGATGTACAATGTTCCGATGATTTACTTGCGACAGAGTGACCACTTCATTCATGAATTGCTCCATTCGGCCTAGGTCGATAGCTTTGGATCTTTTAACGGCAACTACTGTGCCATCTTCCAGCATTCCCTTGTAAACCATGCCAAAGCCTCCCTGTCCAAGAAATCGGCTTCTATTATAGTTGTCTGTTGCTCTTTCAATCTCCTCTTCTGTAAAAATTCTTGCTTTGTTGCCACTCCCGGAGGAGGATAATTTCTGTTGTAACAGAAGGCCACCATTTTGCTCAAACAATTTCTTCCTGCGGTTTCTTAATCTTTGCTTCTTAACGTACCTGTACAACAGAAAAGCAACAACAAAGAGACACAAACATCCGAAACTGACACCAACACCTGAAACAAGCAAGATATCTGCATCAGAGGTGTGGAAGAGTACCAGAGTTGCTGGGAAAAAGGAAATTCCATACGAACAAGAAAGATGACGGCGACATGTAAAAGAGGGGAAGACTGAAAAGCACCACCTCTGGAATTTCATAATCAGAATCCCCACACAATAAGACTGAGCCATGATTATTTAGTTTGACAATAGATGATCTTGTCCTGCATGAACTCTTGCGTGCTAGGAAGGCAACTTGCATGAATTCATTCACAATGCTCAAAGATCCAGCACATGTTCTGGAGTGTCATTCGTGAAGGAGAGACAGTTACCTGTAGAAACGACTAGCTTGACCGGGAACTTTTTACCAGGAGCGTGCGTGCACTGGAAATTCCCTAGGCTGCCAACTCGAAGATAGCCAAGTGGGCAGCTGCAGTAAAAACTTCCAGGACTTTCTATGCAGTTCTCATGTTTCAGTGGAACGAGAATGGGAGTAGAAGCATAAATGGTTTCGTTGGTTAACATATTTGCCTCCATCAATGTCTCTTTGCTGACCCCGAATCTTGCCCCTATCTCCTCAAGAGTCTCTCCTCGTGTCACCATGTAAGTAACCAAGATGATGACTTCACTCTTCACCTGGTTTGTGCTCGGGCAGGCACATCTCAGGGGGATCACCAGATTCGTGCCAATTGTGATATCTGTTGGACGGTAGTAATTTTGGACTTCGATGGACTTATAACAAGTGGTGAGACCTTGATACGTATCTTTTGCAATTGTAAAGTCTGTATCCCCGCTAGCGATGGTGTACCTGGCGTTGTGCTGTTGTATGCTCCCAGAGCACAGACAGGAAACCGGAACCATAACCGGATAACCGGAAGGTATTGAGCTGTTGATGGAAGAGAAGTTGTTGAACGAGGCTATACTGGATGGTTCGGAGTCAAGGAGAACAGCTATGCTGGAGGGAGTATCATAACGTGGTACAGATCGGAAGGTGACAAAAGACAAGCATTGGGATTGGGGTCCATTGCAGATGTAACCGTTCCAACCCAGTGAATCAGACGAGCATTGGGCACCATTTTCACCACCGATGTACGCCTGTTGACAGCTGGAAGGACGATGAAGAACTGACATGAAGACGAAGGTTAATGGAATAACCGAGATGGCCGAGAGCTTCATCGGTCCCTTGCTTCCAAAAGCAAAAAATGTTCCTTGGTGCAAAGAATTGCAGGATCCTTGCGTATGAATGAATGCCTGTTTATCTTTCTTGTGCTATTTTGAGGCACTATTACAACATAGGAGGAGAGAAAGTACTTGGAAGGTGACTCACGGCGGTCAAAATTCCACCAGGACTTGGGGCAGTTGATTTTCCCATGAGAAACGCGGCGGCTAATAATAAATTTTCTACGATGAGTATTGAGAGGTCGGTCTGAATTTTCCATTCGTACCAGCATAGCTAGTCGGTTTTGTTGAATCATCCATGTTTGTTGGACTTCCTCCAAACTGCCCTGAGGTATACTGCGGCGAGGCGACAATTGCTCACGTCTTACCGGTAAACAGGACTGCAGAAGTTGTCAAACGCCCAAGAGAAATTAACCGGCATCAACGGCAACAAATCAAAATTGATATAACTGAGAACTTGTGGAATCTGGTGGGCTAGGCTAATCTTCCCCTTAAATAAATTCCAATAGGCCGATTGCTCTTATGAGTAATATTAAATTGGTTGAGATGATTCAACACTTCTCTATTTAAATAATAAATAATATATCAACTCAACTAGTATAAATGAATACAATCTATATTGGGAGCTTTATATAGGGAATTCTCATTCCACCAACATGATAAACAAACCTAATCCGACGTAATACGGATATGAATTCTTTATTGTGTAATTAAGTTAAAAATACGAAATAAAATATGACAATTCTCGTTCTTGTTTTCATTCTATTCCTTTTGATCTTATCACACCAAACGTATCGTGATATAGTAGTTCGATAGATTCTTTTATGAAATTCACTAGTTAAATAATTTCTCGAAATCTCAAAGCAACCACTAATTCACCATTTGGAAAAAAAAAAATTTCCTAAAATGATTCACCTACCTCATTTTAAGCAATGAAATAAAGGGTACACAAAACTAAGTCATAATACTTGGGTACAGTCAACTATACTTAACTTCGTGCCTTGAACGGTATAAAAGTCAATCACGAGAGTCATTTGCTCAACCACCCTTTGTAATATACAATTAAAAAAAAAAAAAGAAGACCATACGTGCGTACCTGACACGATCATGACTAATCTCAAGTTTATTTAAAGAAATAGAGTGTATAGAATACGTGAATTCAAGAACTGATGCCAAGAACTGATACCCATCACTTAAAAGTGTTAGTTTTGATTACTCAGAGGTCATGAAACTGTTTCTCTGAACCAAGATTGCACGAAAGGATAAACTTCCAAAAGAGATAGAAGGATAAGCAGAGCAGAGTCGACCTTCAGTTACGGTAGAGTGTCAAGAAAAGGAGGAGTCCCGCTGGAATTTAGACTGATTGATATCAACAAAGCAGCAGCCTCCAGCCTCCAGCATATATTGAAAGAAAGAGCCCAGCAGCATTGCAGCACCTATTAGTCCTGTTATACCAGTAAACTGGAGTAAACAGCACTAGATGTCAGAGCACATCTGATGATCTTGTAGGAAAAGAAACAGGCCTGAAGCAAATCGGATCACAATTTGCAGAACCATCCAATACAAAAGCATAGATCCCCCCAACTGTTCAATAGCTTTTAGGATATAGAACAACCATAAAGCACGCTAATTGTGTTAGAGAAACAGCTGGGAAAATATGATGTCGTTTACATCGTCGTGCTCAAGTCCTATTCAATGAATCATCTGTAATGGCACAACCAGGAAATAATTCCCACATTTTTTCCAGTATGACCACAGTCGGCCCAACTCTCACACTCTTACATTTGATGAAACTCTTTGAAAATGCACCATGGTTCCACCATGCTGCTACACAGTTTTACTTTCTTTTGGGGGCGAATCTCATTCCCCCGAATGACTAGAATGCTCTTCCAGGACAACTCCCTCGCTTCCAAGACACTTGCCTCCATTTCCCCGTCACAGCCTCCATTGCAGAAGAACTCGTCCAATCCTATCTCCAACCGTCTTCCCTCTTGTCTGGGTACCTGTCCCAGCCTTCACCACAGGCATCTTGCAACTCCAGATCATTATTGCAGTGGGGCAACCCAACCGGGTTCAGCAGCTGGATCCTGCCCTCTCCTCGTTCATCTTCTAGCAACTCCAGGCCACAGTTGTGAAGGGGCAACCCGATGAAGATCGGCTGCAGCAAGGGGTGGTGTCGACAAACCCTCTGTACATCATGTTGATTCTGTGCAGATCCTCTCCCTCCACTGTTTAGATAAACAGTTCGCACAGTAGCTTAGCCATCTACAAGTCCAACTCTGGCTCAACAGCCTGGTTCACGAATCCGTACGAATCTGGGGTGGGCCTGAACACTTGGTATGCTGCGTATAATGTCGATGGGGATAGCATATGAACATTGATCCTGCCCTGAATGTCAAAGCAGCATACGCTGAATAGCTTGGCTGCCCCAACGAACCTGTTCAAGCACATGAAAATGATCTATGAAAGCTTCTTTCAATCAACAAGGAAGCTGCAAATGTTTGAGTCTGATCAGCTATTTTGAGAGTAGGAAACAAGAGAGTACCTTGAATCTGGGATTGTCGTCCACTCCAATGCGCTGGGCTATTGCCCCAAGCAATCGAGAGGGCCCTTGCGGAGAGCTTGTAACATTTTTGCCCACTGCTTCTATTAAGCGAAAAGCTCTGTTAATTGCCATGTAAAGAAATCAGAGTGGTCGATTACGCAACGATCACCTAATCAAGAGCTCGAGGATAAGAATTTTAAGAAACCTGTCATTGAACAAGGTCGTCAAAATCATCAAGAGATATTCTAATTGCCTCGATGAGAAGGCAAAGATAACCACAATTCCCTTTTGCCAGTGCGAGAAGCCACATGTAGGGCCGATCAAAGGTGGTATTTTGATAGGTGGGAGTAAGATAATTGTGGCGGTGAAGGTGAAAAACTAGTCGGGCAGTCTCACCAGTATGCCGCCGTCGAGGAGGATGGGACAGTTGCAGTGGCTGAAATAAAGCTGCTCCAGGGAAGAGAACTGGGGCGGAGGAGAATAAGTACCAGATGCTCGGGAGAGGACGGAGTCGATGTCCGGCGGCAGGAAACTGGCCCAGACGGAGTCCGAGTGGGAGACCATCTTGAACAACGAGGACAACACGCTGAGCCGGTAGGTGTCTCGTGGGCTGGTCAGAGCGACAGCTTCGGATAAACACCCCTCCGGCAGCTTGGAGAAATCGTCTCGGCCGCTTCCCCAGCTTCCATCTTCCATCTCCATCGCTAGATTTCACTCTCTTCCTCTCTCTACAGGTTTCCCTGGCGAATCAACCGATGCATGCAACTGCACTGCTGTATTTATACACAAATATATGTGAATCTACAGATGGTGTATGCATGTATACATAAGAGGACTCATTCTTCAAGGTGAAGAAAATGAAGCCAAAAATTAAGCTCTCTTCCTACTGGTAATTATTATGAAAGAATTATTTTTAAATTAAAAATCTTAACGGCGCGTTCTATTAATCGGGAAAAGGCTGAAGTGAACTCTGTTTCCGTCTCCCTTGTTGTTCCACCTCGACTGTTAATAATGAGACTTTTCTGCTGACGGCCGGCAGCATCAACTCCGAGAGCTCGCGTGTGGTTGAAACAGAGGAGGAAACGCTTGTGTCTACTGAGGAATTGTCGTGGAGTAGAGTGGATAGACTTTTGCCTTAATACTCGAAGGTGGCTATGGCGACGGGTTTTGATGCTCTCACGGAAGAGTGCCTCGCGCGTATTCTGTCCCTCACGAGCCCCCCGCGATGTCCGCCGGTCCTCCGCTGTTTCTCGGGCTTTTCGGGCCGACGTCACCTGGCGCAAGTTCCTGCCCCCCGGACCTGGACGATATCATGTCAAGAGCGTCATCGTCGTCGCTTCCGCCTTCCTCGTCTAGAAAGAGAGATGTCTACTTCTGTCTCTACGACAAACATGTTTTCATTGATGGAGGTCTCAAGATACGAATTCCTTCATCTTCAGCTGATTAAGGATGATTTAATCGGAATTTCAAACCTGTAGATTGAAGTTTTCTCTCCAATCAGTCAAATGCTTTGCGGGTATGCTAATTTCCATTTAATGGTATCGATTTTATCTCGTGAATACTTTCCATAGTAAGATTAAGAAGATCCAGGCTTTCAGAAGATTATTGGGAAAGCTTATCTGGGTGCAAAAAAAAATTGGACTTTCGAGGGATTAGAAGCCAGATTTCATAAAAAAACAAATGCCACTTTGGAAATGATTTCTTCGCATTTTTTTCCCCATCAAATTGGACAGCTTGCTGATTTGTGTCACAGCTTCATTTGCACTTTCTGTCCTCGTACCGGGAAGTTCTGTGCTTCTACAAATCCACTAATATAGGCGTGGGACTAAATCATTGAATTTACTCGGGCCAGTCACAACCCCAAATCTTTCAATTTCTGAATGTCTTGCTCTGTTAATCAAGAGTCCATTTAAAGATGGCTTACTTTGTTATGTAGCAGACGCTGACAATTATGTAAATCAGTGATTGTTTTAGACTTTTCTTTCGCTGCAATAGAGCTTTTCTCTGCAAAATTGGACTGGGAAGAGGAAGAAGTTGAATGGTACTGCAAAGTTCACGAAGAAGTTCTCGGGCTTGACTTTGAAGCCCATGGAACATTGAACAGCATCAACAGTACAGTTGTTCAATGATAGATTATTGCTCTCGGAGACTAATGTATCTGCCTTCTGCTGAGGAAGAAGTTGTGAAAATCGGTTTTTAGTAGTTTGATCAATAGCAGCAAAACTAGGATTCGAGTGCTTAATTTGATGACACGGGAGCTCATCTTAACTTGATGATGCTATGGAAGCGGTCCTGAAGAACTTGCAGGAAGATAAACAGATCTGAACTAACTTGCGAAATGAGCTGATGCAAAAGCAGAGATTCACTGGACCGTTCAACAGATCTTAGGATATAGGACAAGCATAAAACAAGGTTATTGCTATCACAAAAACATTCAGGAAAATGAGATAGTGTGTGCATTTGCATGCTCATGTCCTTTGTCATAAATCAACTTTGAGGCCACAGACAGGAAATAATTCACAAATTTGTCTCTGGTGAGATCACACCATGGTTGGTCCATCTCTGACACTCGCAAATTTGATGAAACTCTTCCAGAAAGGCACCATGATCCATGCCTCCATGGTGCTGCTACATGGTTTCACTTTCGTTAGGGCGAATCTAAATCCCCTGAATGATAAGACCTCCCTCCACCACAGCCGCTTCACTTCCGACGCACTCACTTCCATTTCTCGATCACAGCCTACCTCGCAGAAGAACGCGCCCAGCCCAATCTCCAACCAAACGTCTCCCCTCTCCTTTGGGTATCTGTCCCTGCCTTCTCCACGTGCATCTTGCAACCAAACCAGATTCGGCAGCTGGATTATGCCTTCTGGGCGTCCATCTCGCAATTGCAGGCCACGATTGCGGTGGGGGCAAACACTCTTGTATTCTCTAGATGAACAGTTCGCTCGGTAGCTTCACCATTGACAAGTCTGACTTTGACCTCTATAGGCTGGTTCGCCAATCCATGCGTACCTGGGGTGCATCTGAACGCAAGGTTTGCTGCGTACTATGTTGATGGGGATAGCATACGTAATGATTGCCAAAGAAAGGGAAAAAGACTGGTCAACTACGTAACGATCAGCTGCTAATCGAGAGGCTCACGGATGAGAATTTGAAGAAACCAAAGTTATTGAAGTAAAACGGGTTCGCTTTTCTCTGCCGGTGAATTACACATCGACAAGGTCATCAAGATCATCAAGAAAGGCAAAGCGTTGCCCGGGAAAGGAGTCTAATGCAGGGATGGATTTAGTGCGGCGCGGGGGCGATTGCCCTCTAAACTCTAAACTCGGTGAAACCATGAAAGTTTTTGCAAATTTTACTTATTTTCATCAATTTTTCTGATAGGTTTTGGTAGGTTATTATGTCCCCTAGATTCATTATAATACTCACCCGTCCGCGTCTAATGGTACTATGGATCAAAGACAATATCTTGATAACTGAGTCTGAGGGTGAGATTAGCGAGCGATGCAAGTGAAAAACCAAGTCAGCGGTCTCGCCATTTCGCCGCCGTGGAGGAGGATGAGGCAGTTGTACAGGCTGAAGTAGAGCTGCTTCAGGGAAGAGAACTGTGGCTGAGGAGGAGGAGTACCGGATGCTGGGGAGAGGATGGAGTTGATGTCCGGCGGCAGGAAACGGGCCCGGACAGAGTCCGAGTCAGCGATCGTCTTGAACAACGAGGAGACCACGCTGAGCCGGCAAGCGTCTTGGGGGCTGGTGAGGGCAACGACTTCGGACGTGCACTCCGCCGGCAGCACGGAGAAATCAACTCGGTCTCGCCTCCCGCTTCCGTCTTCCATCTCCATCTCCCAATCTCTCTAGCTTCTACTCCCTCTCTCAACAGGCTTCAGTTCAGCGTTCAAGATTGGGAATCAACGCATGCATGCAACTCTACTACGACACATATATGTACATAAATACACATATCTACGTTGTGTCTATACATCCTTCGAAGTTAAGTTCTGGGCTAGGAATGGTAGTTTCGACTCGGGCCACGCGTTTTGAACTGAGCCTGGCTTGCCCAAATCCAATCGGGTCAAGCTTTCGCCTCTAATCTGGCCCAACCTGCCCCGACCCATCCGCATATATGCCATTTGCACTTTTAGTTAAATGATGAATCAATCTCTAATCAACATTGGAAAGTCCAAATTATAGGTTGAATTCCACTCGTATTCATCAATCTGACAATTAAAAAAACATGATAGGTCGGGCATAGAGCACCCGATAGAGACATTTTCTTTTGATTTATTTCAGAATCCTGACGGCCATGTTCTCATCAGTGGAGGTCTCAAGGTACTGACTGCTAGATCTCCAGCTGATTGAGGTGCTTAATCAGAACTCCAGTAAAGTTCCCTCTGCAGTTAGCCAGAGGCTTTAAGGGGTACTCCCAGACTTGCCTGACACGGTTCGCTACCATACGGGCCACGCTCCTCAGGGACATTCAAGAAGAAGTTCCAGATATGACTGAGGAATAACCAAAGAACTATTAGACAAGTTCCAAGCACCATTGTACGACATGCTACCTAGGACATTTATCAGCCACTAACATCTATACCGTATGAACACGGACATGTTCTGCCAGCCCATCCGCTACCACTTAGAATGAAGTGTTTTTGCTCGTTGCAGTTTCGGATTGATTCATCTACTCGGAGAAATTTTTCATTTTTCAAAGAATTATCTTCGAAGAAAAAGGAATTTTCGGAAAGTGGGATCAAGTAAACGCTAATAATATTTGATCGCATATTGTTGGTGGGAATTGTTACTTATATAATTATTTATTTATTGATATTCGGAATATCAACACGAGCCTCCATGATTGTTTGCCAGCGAAGCAATAACGCTGCAATTCCCACGGCTTCAATGTTGTTCCTCTTCGTCTCCTCCGCAGATCGACCATTCCTTTTGCCAATCCCCGGGAGGGGTTAGTTCCATGATCTTCCTCTTGGTAAGATTTCCACATTTTTCATCCCGACGTGGCTGCTTCATTTCGACCCAGATTAGCTATTAATCTTGATTTCCAAGATAATCTGTTCATGATTACGCTCAAGTCACTCCTGCCGCAGTTGCTTTGCTTGGGGTTTCATTCTTGATACTTTAATTACGCAAAAGATGCAGCCTTTCGATGGCAGAGACAGAAAGTTGGGAAATTGATCACTCTGCTTTAACACTAATGCTCGAGTTAGTGATGTCTGTGCAGGCGATTTCGGTGTTGGGGTTGCGCAGAGTCGACAAATGCCTCGGTATCAGTTGACTGACGCAGTAATCGAGAAGCGAATCTCAGAATATTGTGATTGAGTGCCTTAGTCTCGTGTCAGTGTGATAAACTCTTCTCTTTTCAAGGAATATTGGGATTGCGTTATGGTTTTGGTGAGCTGATGGGTGCTCTGACAATTTTAGGGGCGAAGGAGAAGCTCATAATGGCTCCTATTTTCTTCTATATTATCGCTTTTCTTTGCACTGCTGGGGCCACTGGCTTGGCGATTTGGCATATATACATGCATCTCGTGAATTACACTGAGCCTACTTACCAGAGATACATTGTGCGCATTATCTTCATGGTTCCTGTGAGTACTTCGCCATGCAAGACTTGAATTCTGCAGAAAGCTGGCCGCTTTAGTTGGGTATTCGATTGAGCTCAATTGGCAACTGACATCACATATCTGTAATTGAGATAGACCCTATGGAATTAAAACAACTTATTGTTGATTCTTGGGTAATCCTCAGTTCTGTTCTTAAAAGATCTTCTTATTGTTCATGTCAGTTATTTATTGCTATCTTTGACAGGTGTATGCATTGATGTCTTTCTTGTCCCTTGTACTGAATGACAGTTCAATTTATTTCAATTCCATCAGAGAAATGTAAGTGCATAGAACCCTGTTCATATGTTTATTATAAAAGGCCTTTTCTTAAAAATCTAATTTGCTCTTTTTGAAAACCTTTTTCCCCAAAAAATCATACCTTTTGCAGTGTAAGTATACCTTTTATTCTTCAATTAATACACCCAGTTTCTATTTTCAACGTTTTCAGATATGAAGCTTGGGTTATCTATAATTTTCTGTCTCTCTGCCTTGCCTGGGTTGGCGGGCCCGGAGCTGTGGTGTTGAGTTTAAGTGGTCGTGTCATGAAGCCATCATGGTTCCTAATGACGTGTTGCTTACCTCCTATACCATTGGATGGGTAAGAGTAGTTGATTAGACTGTAGTCGTCATTTTGGGCAAGTTTCCTCTTATTCTTGAGTGCTCCATCTATAAGGCAGTTGATTATTATTATTTCACATTTCTGGAACTTTTGATGCAGGCGTTTCATTAGAAGATGCAAGCAAGGCTGTCTGCAGTTTGTGATACTGAAGCCCATTTTAGTTGTTGTTACACTCATACTTTATGCTAAAGGGAAATACCATGATGGAGATTTCAGCCCGAGCCAGTCATACCTCTACCTAACCATCATATACACTATATCATACTCACTGGCACTCTATGCACTGGCGCTGTTCTATGTAGCATGCAGAGATCTGCTTCAACCATTCAATCCAGTTCCAAAATTCGTCATTATAAAATCTGTTGTTTTCTTAACTTATTGGCAGGTAATCTTTATTTTTTTCACTAATTTGTTGAAATCTGATTTGTGCAGAGACCAGAATTTGGACTCAGTATGTTCCCCTAGCTGTACATTCAACCTCAATTATATCCGCTTCCTTGAGTGGCATTCATGTCATTATCCTACCCTCGATTCTTGTAGGGTGTCTTGGTGTTTCTTGCTGCAAAGTCCAGACTCATTAAAGATGCAGATGAAGCCGCTCAATTCCAGGATTTTATAATTTGTGTCGAGATGCTTATTGCAGCTTTTGGTCATTTATATGCTTTTCCTTACAAAGACTATGCTGGTGCAAATATTGGAGCTTCTCGTGGCTTTACAGCAAGCCTTGCCCATGCCCTGATGTTGAATGATTTTTACGATGACACTGTCCACCAAGTAATACTTGAAGCTTTTTGTTGACTCCTCAAACAAATATTTACCTACTTATTGCTTCTGCTGATGTTTGAATTGTTAATTTTTTGCAGTTTGCACCAACTTACCATGATTATGTGCTCTACAATCACAGTGAGGGTGATGAGGGAACTAGGAAGTATCGGTCAAGAACTTTTGTGCCAACTGGGCCAGAGATGGATGCAGTAAGAAGAAACAAACTCATGTTTGGGAATAAGATGGATGAAGTACAACTCTCAAGTCTTTCTTCTTCTGCCACTAGCACTCCCAAGGCTTGCACAGTTGCTCCTAACTCTGATATCATGAAATCTTCCCTGCTTGTTGACATGTCACACTCTTCCTCTGTGCCTTATGATATGTCACTGATCGATTTAGACATGCTTAGTAGTCCAAGGGTTCCTCCTGGCAATCTAACTGGAAAGGGTTGAGAAAGAAAGGACCGTGCCTTTTCCCATCTAACGAGGAATGTTAAACGCGATATCGAGGGTGAAACAAGAGGAACTCTTCTTTTAGACCTGGGAATCTACTGTGCTCTAAGAACGTGTCATGTTGCCCTTGCTGGTTTAGGTTCTCTTGGTGGCTGGTTTTGAGTGATGTGCATTATAGGTGGAAAGAATTTGAATTACACAGATTGCTGTATTACTAGTCCTGTAATTCGATGCATCAGCTTTATTTTTTCCCAACCATATTCAAAACATTAGTCCTCATGAACGACTTACATGTTACAGAAACCTTTGATGTGTGAGAATTATCTGTTCAAAGCATGAGACATGATCTGTAATTGAGATACAGTACAGCTTGGACTGTACCTTTCAAGGATTCTTTATTCAATCGAAGCCAAATTTTCTGGATTAGATTTGAACTTATGGCATGTTCAGACGGGAAAACCACAAGGTTCCTTGACATCATCAACTTGGGAATCATCAGTTAGAGGGGCCGTCTTGTGGCTTTGCTTTGGAAGGCCACTTGTTCGACATGATAAACATAACTGACCATATGTTGGATGGGTAGTTTTGACGCTGGAACACTGACCAATTCTTATGCGGGAAGAGGTAGCATTAGGTTGGAATCTTGCGAAACGGAAAATTGTACAACCTGAGTTGGTTACAACCACACTTGAGTATCTCATGTCCCATGTGGCTTCTCCTGGTTGCTCCCCATGCTCAGATCCCTTTTTTTTTTTTTAACTGCAAAAACAGTCTTTAATGGTCAACTAAATATACCATAAAAGATAGAAATTACAAAGGTGTATGAATCTCCATCAGGCCTATACATGTTACGGTTTTTCCTACCATATGACTGACTCTTCAGGTAGTTGGGGCTGTATGAAACCGAGTATGATGAGAACGAGTGGAAATGGTAACTTCTCGAGCGTTCACCTGCCTCAATTGCTCTTCGAGATCTGACTGCAAGCGAAGAGGCCCAGCACGTAAGACTTGACTGCCTTTAGAGGCCCAACCAAGAAATTACTCTTGATTTAATGTTTACATGAACAGTTCCCTGAAATATTAGCTGACGTCTTGTGCAACGTCGGCAGTATTTGCTAATTTATTTCGTGTGAATTATTGATTAAATATATTTATGTCTAAGAATATAATTCACTTGCTGAAGTCTTAACATATCATAGGTTTTGTCTATATTCGCTTTGACAAACGAAGCATCCCTCTTGCAGTCATATATAATCATCCTCTGCAGCGTAACTTCTCGGATCCACTTCCAAAAAACCTCTATCTCTCTCTCTCTACCCCCACACGCTTACCCGGCCACCCCACAACCCACACACCCCCGAGACAAGAGACAGACAAACATGGAGAGCTCTGTATCATGGCCGTGATCGACCAAAGCTTAACGGGTCCCATTCCTATCTTCCGGAGCGACTCCATGGAGCAGCAGAGCTTCCTCAACAGCTACTCGATGATGGAGAAGAGACAGCTCTTCCTCAGGAGCTACCAGTTCAGCAGGAAGAGGACACTCTCCGAGAGGATCAAGAGATCCCTGGTCAGGAGCAAGAGGGTCATATGGCTCCGGCTCCGGCTCCGGTGTGTGAGGAAGATGAGGAAGTTGGTATGGTCAAAGCTATTCAGACTCAGATACGGCTTCTGTCACCGAAGGAGGTACTCGAGGTTCTTCCCTCTCCTCAGCAGCAGCAACAGTTACTACTACTCTTAGTCTTCAGAGTAATGCAGCGGATCTTTCTTTCATTACCATTGCTTCCTTCCTTGTCCTTCTGACTGAAGTATTGCTGTTATAAAGTATTTCTGTCTGATTAGATTAAAATACATGCTGTTAGTTCTAGTGATGGAGTACAAATATTGCCTTCAATTTCCTTGCTTTCTGCATTTTTTTTTTCTCTTTTGTGGATGTGGATTGCTTCACCTGTGAGCATAAAAGTTGCCTCCTTTATGGGATTGAACACCTTTTTTCTGTGGGATTCCTTAATTCTTTCCACTTTGAAGAAAAACTGAAAGTTCTCAGCTTGAAATCTCGAAGGAATCTTTTTCCCCCCAAATTTCCTCGATCATTTCTCGGCACACTCCTTTACAGATGGAACAGTAATTACGTTGGGTAATTATGTGCTCTGTATCCTGCTGAGAAAGTTAGACATGGATCAAAGTTCAAGAAGTCATTCAAGATCTCAAATATTAAAGCGTTTTGGATAACTTTGATTTATCCTCTTTGGCCAAATACGTTTGATTAGATGAGCTTATTTCTTTATTTGGTCGGCTTACTTCTCATGCCATTCTGCTTAATTAAGAGAAGCTGAGACATGGGCATTGCTCCCCGCAGGCTTCCTTTGCTTGCTCAAACTTCCGAGGCCTATAAATCCAAGAAAACTACGAATAGTGGCAGGACCAGATCAAGGGAAAACTTGAAAATAATAATAATAAAAGATCATGAATATAGTGTCCGGACTTGGAAGTTGGAACCAGAAGCAAGCAAACTAGCTGTAACCCCCGAATTTTTTTTTAAATGGACAAGTCAAGGGTTTGTGGATTCCCAAGTTTGACGAAGTGACAGGAAAGAGGAGAGGAGTAGAATAGAAGCAGCCATCTCCAAGGAAGCCCATGAGGATGCGTGACTCTTCACTTTGCATTCCACCATGCGGTCGCTGTTGAATTTGTGTACACCGCCCTCTTGCCTTACCTCGTCGTACAGCTTGCTCTTCCCCGTTGCCATGTCAACCGCTGAATATCACGAGTCAGCTGAAGATCTCAAAGTTCCAGCAATGGGTAAAACATGGGTCGGTATGCAGAGGATCCGAGGGACTCATTGACCTTGAGTATCAACAATTCCATCACTGCTACGGAAGCTGTGCACCACCACATGGAAGTTCTTTAGTGGCCAAACAGGAACTCTGTGGTTTAAGCTTGGACCGATCTATCTCTATATTGATATAATAAGATAGGTGGCTCAAAAGTCGGATGGGTCAGAGAAGATATCACCCGTGGGGACACCGGAAGCCATGGCAGATCGATTGCTGTATACAAGATATTTGATTGAAAATTATTACACCAGTAATAGGTTCGAATTTTTGCTGAGTTAATTTATTGCATCATAATAAAATATGAGCAGAATGGTGGGGGCAGATTCAAACTTTGATTCTTCAATCCGGTTCCATGCGTGAGTGACTGACAAATGTAGGGACAACGGTGGGGTTGTGCATTTACAAATTCGACGCTGACAGGTCCTGCTAATTAATAAATCAATTGTTATTCAGTGATCAAACAATGACGAGAGAATTATGGAAAATTATACCGGACCTTGCCCATCTAATGATAGTAAACAGTTCGGGACCCGTCCCCTTAAGGCGCTGTAGCAGTTTCCGAAAATTATACCGTCGTCTTACGTGAGACATGTCCAGATATAACTCTTCACTTGGTTTGAGGTGAGGTGGTTGGGTGTCGCATGGTGTAGTCGACTATCGATGGCGCCGAAACGAAGACAGAGTATAGGAAAAATCTGTTTTGCTGCTGAGAAGCAATGTTTAATGATGTCGGACTTAGTGAACCAGAAAGACTTTCATGATCGACCTTGGACTTCAGCAGAGCGGTTTTCTTGCCCAACTTCACTGCAGAGTCGAGAAAAAGACTGAGCCACATGTTTAATGGGCGATTCCCTCGCTTCCTGCAATCTCCCGGTGCTCTGTGACGACAAATTGCAAGGAAAATCATCCCGGAGAGGTGAAATAAATGGATGAGATACTTACTGCTCTGGCGTACTGTGATAGTCATCAAGGAGTTGCATTCTGTTCTCGAGTTAATGCTTTAACCATAGTTTTAAAAATGGACCGGACCAACTGGTTTGATTAGGAACCGGTCACTCACCTAATCCGATTTCTAGAATTAATCCAATTACAATCAAAATACAATCATCTCCGATTGAACCAGCCGGTTTCCGATTAGATCGGTGAACTAATTGGATCGGTGAAAAAATCGATCGACTTAAAATTTTAAAAAATAAAATATATTATAATGTATTTATTTTATTTTACTATACTTGTATTTATATTTTATGTTGAACTTGATATAATGCCTATATCATCGATTTTTATTACAAATCATTGCCAAATTATGGAATTATATCAATTTATTGATAATATTACACAATTAATATTATTTATTAAATACACCGTTAATCCAATTAAATACCATTCTCACTAATAAATTCATAAACTCATGCCTTTATTAATTTTCAATCCGGCTTGATTTTAAAAATTATGATTATAACATCTACCCTCTCCTTCTCTACTGGCGTGCAAGAGTATTTTTCAATGACCAAATTGCTAGGAGCTGTACACTTCAATAGATATTAAAAGTAGTCGGAGTACAAAAGGTGCAGTTTGGTATCCTGAGATCACTTGCAACTAAGGAATATAATATTGGTATTTCTCGCACTCTCTTTTATCTATTATTTCATCTGTTTTTCTTCAAAATTGACGGACTCTTTTCTAATCGAAAAAAAAGTAGTATTTCTCGAAAATGCGAGTTTATCCCTTTCAATGCCTCAAAAGCACCGGCGTCTAGGTGGTGGCCCAATTACTCCATCGATCTCCTTACCAAATCAACCCTCAAAGGCAAAGAGCGTAGGAGCAGGCTATCTGGGCTGCAGTTCTATGTATTCCTGTGGTTTGTCCATATGAAGCATTCAATTTGCCCCAACCATCCAGTCGACTGGTTTTAATCTCCATTATCACTTGCCAAGACAGTATGATTCTTGTTGTGCAATAAGCTATTATACGACTTGGCAGGCATCTCCTGCAGTTGCTTGCTCAACCTCATGTCCCCACACATACTCAATAACTGGCCCAGTAGCCTGCATATCTTGGTGGCTACCTTCTCCAATTTCTTTAGGTGAGACCATGAGTGATCTGGAGCGAACTACGACCGCATGGATCAAAAGAAGCCCAATTCCAATAAGATCTTTTGACGTACTCTACTCCCTTCGAAAATAAATTTCAACTTTAGGCTTTGATAAACTGTGATGCCGTGTAGGCCTATTAGCTGAGAATGGTTTTCGTCTAAGTATCGACTTGGCTCCGGTCATGAGGTGTTTGCAGTGGATTTTCTTTCTTTTGTTTGTTTTTATTTTCTCATATGTGTTCTTGGGTCGGCCGTAAGGTAGTTGTTGGCCAAGAAAATTAGATATAAGGATTCTCCCAAGTAAAACAATTAGCGTGCTTTGTTTTGTTCAATGGGGGACAAATTGGACCAACAGCTACCAGAGGCTTGACTTAGGGCCTGAATCAATCTTTGAAGTATTAAGGGATTATTTTAGGTATATAAAAATACAACTTAAGGATCAGCTTTAGCTGAAAAGATCACAACCATATACATTCATTCCGTAAACCCCTTTCCTCAGCAAATGATTGGGGTTGATGTGTATCCCTAACATGCCAATCAATCATTGCACATGTCTCCACTGTCCCTTTTCACCCCTCATCTCATTGTCCTACTTAGGAAGAACAGGCCTTGGAGGTTAAAAGAGTTACGGGATGCATTGTGTCGTCGTAAAACAGCTGCACGCTGGGGCACTCGGAATTATTGTGGGGCTGGCTTTGCTTTTGACATGTCATGTAAAGACTTGATGAAGACCCACAGGGAAGATTCGATCTCTTCCTCGACGAGTCTTCAGGTTCTGTGCTTATGAATGACAGATCCATAAGAATGATTAACTATGATGGAGCTGTAAACAGTGGTAAGCATGTGTGAAAAGCAGGAAAGAGGACATCTTCAAGCCTTGTCTATTATACTGAATGCAGAGTACATTAGGCCAAAAGACTGGTGTTAAAAGGCTGCTATCCCATGTGTTGTAAGGAATCCTAACTGTAGCCTCTGTCATCCCTATTCCTTCTCTTTTTAGCATTTATTTTGTTTCCAAGTTGCTCTCAAAAGCCAATTTTCCAAGTTCTTCCACGCAACTATATATACAGACACAGGATCTTATCACACTGCCCTACTGAGCAAAGCACTCTCATCTGCACAAGCCAAAGCCATTCCTATACCTGCAATTCTGCAAATGGGTCTTCAGGATGTTGTCACAGGACGTCTCCGATACTACCAATATCAGAAGCTTGTCTGTTCCGATGGGAGGGGCTCTGAGGTGAGGCTGAGAGGAAGGTGGCTGAAGAGAGCTAATGGACGGCTCAAGGGCCTTCGGATTTCTCGATCTAGAAGACTTACCTTCAGAGCATTCTCAGTGTATGTGTTTGCGAACAGAATGGCTAGGATCTACAACGATATTACAAGCAGGATGAATGTTGATGGCATTTGCCCAGCTATAGTGTTTTCCACTCACTGGGGGCTCCCTGCTCTGTCACACATTCCTCGGTGAATCTATGAGGGCTGGTATCTCTCGGTGAGAGCAATATGTTTGAATATTACTGTCTTGATAAGAATTTCTTCTTTGCCACCCTCTAGATCTAATCCTTTCTTTTAACAGTTCCATGCTTTTCTCTGGGACTTGAGAGGGCATTCTACAACTAGTGCTGCTCAATCTTCCGCTCAGTTGGTTCAACTGTTAATCAATTTTCGACTCAATCATGTTGCGCATAGAACCATTATGATTAGGGCACGTTATCAGTTTCTGAAGCTTCGATATGAAGAACACACATTTCATACCACTGCTTGGACTCAACAACAGTATGAAAAATCTTTGATGACAAAGGATATAATGAAGTTCATTACTCTGGAAGATAATCCAAATTAAAACATAAGATCAGAGAAGAGAATCACTGAGGTGCTTAATTCGCATGGAAATGAAAGGGGAATTCCTTTACCTCGATGACATGCAAGTCCCAATGGCAAAAGGTGCTCATTTTGACTAGATTTACGATCTTCTATGCATCTTCGCCTGGGAGATCTTATGAGAGCACTGTGCAAATTTGATCTAAGCGTGGCTCTGGGAATTTTTTGAATCTTTCTACCTTCTTTTCGGTTAAGCTGGCATTTCGGAGGTAAAACTGTGTTGATACTTCAGTCAACTCTCACATCTTCCCCGAAAACCTTGGATTGCGTTATAGTTTGTTCTGCCATCAACGAAACTAGGAAGCAGGACATCCTGAAATTTTTGAGTTCTAATCCCGTTGGAAAATTTTCCAATGGGCAAAGCCTACAAAGAACAAACTTCCTTCCATTTCAACAAGTTTCCCTAAAACGTTACTTCCACGTCATTAACAGCCATCAAGGGCATGTTAATTTGCTATGAAAGAAATTGCAGAAAGCTGGAAAGGGTCTGCACCTTTCTGTGGCAAATTCAAGTCGGTTTATACAGTTCTAACAGCTGAAGGCCGAGTAATGCTATTATTCCTGTGATTTTTAAATTTGGAGTACAGTTACATAGAGAAGAAGAGAACAAGAGGTCAGATACGTGGACTTGGCCCCTGCCAAAGAAACATTTTTTAGGAAGAGTCAGGACTAGAATTGAAAGACCAGCTAGACAAGATAGTTACAAAGTACAAAACGACCCTTCAGGAAGAACTTCAGTCCTAGCCCTTGAATCTATCTTTTATGTTCATACGCTTATTCACTACAGAAGAAGCCCGCCGAAGCTAGCTTTCGGGGCAAAACTAGTGATGAACAAAGCAAAAGAGTCTCTAAGGCTGAAGTGAGGCAAGAAGGTCTGCATTCCTATCTTGTTAACCTTCAGTTGGACCTTCCTCCCCTTCTTGATCACCAGAATGTGCCTGGGTGGTGGAGTCAGGCAATCGAAAAGCTCAGGCTCTTCCACAATCGTCGTAAGCTTCCCCTTCAGTATCTCTTCTATATCTTTCTGCGACTCAGTCCTTAGAGTCCTCCTGCTAGTGCAAGGCACCACCTGCAACATCCTCCTACAAGCTCTCCTCATGTCTGCCATTGAAATTTCTGGATTCAATTCCACTCCTTCGCGAGCCAGAGCTCATGAATTGTCTTCTTTTCAAGGAATATCGTTCTCGGGGGAAGGAAGGTGGATATGTTTGCTGGAAAGTTTGAAGGACCCCTTCTTTACAGCGGTGGATCAATCATTGAGAGCATTTATTTGTTTACATTAGCTTCACCTTCACCAACCAAACCTATTCTCATTTAATGATTTCATAAAGATGTCTCAGTACCATTTTCTACTTATGGTACAATGTCCAGACAAACAGATCTATTTTGATTCCATGTCCTGCTTCGGGCGGGGACCAAAGGAAAGAGACAAGAATAAAAGCCCTGTCAATGGCCGCTCTTATGATAGCATCCACTTTTTTTTTTTTGGGTGGTGTGTGCGACCGTGAAAGCACGTCCATCTGTTCATTTCATCTCAAGATAAGGTCATTCCGTGTTAGTGTTACAGTTAAAAAGTCCTATTATGCAGCAGCTGCAAGAACTAATTCTGGGCTTATCAATTCACCATAGGCCGAAGTTGAACAATGCCCGTCTACGTCGAGTACTGAATATGCCCAAGGATTTATAACCAATGTAACCCAATATCTTAAACCAGTTAAAGCTCTGGTTCATGCCTAAATCTTCAAATGGCAAATAAAGAAAAGGGGAACCATCACTATTTGCAGAAAAAATGAATGACTCCCCATCATAAAATGCAAGGAAGCACGCACGCATAAGACAAAATATCACCGATAATCTATCATGGATTAGTACCATATATTCATAATTGATTTAGGGAAAACCCGACCCTCTGACTGTAACACAGATTCACCATACTAGGGAAGATAGCTGATGTTTCATTTGCTGGACAAGCCCGAGCCCAGCTCCCTCTGGTGATTGATACGAAGACCATGAAAACATGAGTACGCAACTTTCTAGTTTCTTCTGAAACTGATCCTATTCCTCAGAAATTACGAAAATGCAGCCGATATAATTGCGAGAGTGTAAGAAAAAACAATCATGAATAAAAGGTTTTAACGAATAAGTAAAGAGTTACTTACTATTTATCTCTCACTGTACTAACCGCACTAAATTTTCAATCAGAGAAAATATATATATATATTTATCAGGATCTGTTCCAAGGAATTGAGGGGGAACTCTTCCCCGCAGCAAAATGGAAAAATGCAAGGTGAGAAAGTGGCAGATCTGCCATTATGGCAATTCAGCGAGAGATTGACCAGGAAAGTCTTGACGGGGGAACTTGCAACATGATCTTAAAGGTTTTTTTTTTTATAATTATTATCTTGGATAGAACAACTGCCCCCAAGGACTTGGACGCTCCGCCGGCAGAAAGAATGTTCCACTAGGTGACGAGAAATGGACCAAGTGGACATATTCGTTTCCTGTTGGTCTCATTGATCGATCGTTGTAGCTTTCTTCTTTCTTCGTAAGGAATTATTCATAGGGTCCATGAATAGACGACAAGTGGGAGCCTTTGCTGCCCCCGACTTCGATTTTTACAGGAGGGGTCTAGTAAGGTTCGTGGCCACCTGAATATTCATTCAAGAGAATATGCTGTTATACCTATAGTGGGATTGCCAATTTCGGCCGAGCTGAATCTAAAAAGTTAGGAAACTTATTGCCTCCCTTGCCCAATTCCCCATTCTACTGATAACGATTGATGTTTGCTATACATGTAACCTTCGAATCACTTTCAAGGAGCTACAGAAGAGATGCGTAGGATTAGATAAGCAATTTGTATATGACTAAAGCTACTCTATACCCGATGGTTACCCATGCCTTGTATGTTGCTTGCCGTCCAGCTTACTTTGTAAAGTACTCTCCCAGATTGGGAGCCAATGTGCTATAGGGAGCAAATTGGCTGATAAGATAACTTTAGGGTGCAAATTAGCATGATCCTAAACTTGAGGACGCAAACTTATATAGACAACGTAGTTCTCGCGTTCACCATAGCAGCACGACAACCTGAACCTGCCAACATGTCATAGCAGATAAACACACACGTGGCACATAGTCTAATATTTTAATGCTACCTTTGCTTATGATCGGAAGATTCAAACCAGCACGTCTTCCGCTCTGCAACTTTGATTCGATGGCCCGACTGGGTTTTCATCTGTTTCAATTCTTGGGTCTGCCAGGAAGTAACTTTTGGGTAAATCAGTTCGAAATGATCATCAAGCCGTCATCTTCATGAGTGACCGATTTCCTGCATTGCTGCTGTGCGGAGATTGGGTAAGAAGCCTTGTGCTTTTGATTGTTCATGTCTGTGTCCGGTAAGGAGATAGCCGATGTCGGTGACAATGCTGTTCGTAACATCATCCGATGCCGGTGATAATGCTGTTCGTAACAGTGATGATGAAGATGACAGATTTGATAAGCGGAGGAGGAAGAAGAAGAGGAGCTACCTTGGGTTTGCCGGGAAATTTGCGCGGGCAAAGCAGCTCTGGCTGTCTTCTTCGTTCCCCAGGAACAGTAGAAGGAGACCAATTTGGTCAGGGGACGAGGGGCTTAGAGGTGATCAAAGATGCCTCTTTTTTCTTGGCAGACCCAAAGCTTTGAAATCACCTGTCGAGTCTCGTTCAAGCGACCCAGATGATCCAACTTTCACTCATGAGATGGTAAGGGATTTGTTGGAAAGGAATGATTTTTACTCCAAAGAATGCAACCCCCACTTGGATGTTGATGATCTAACTTCTTGTAGCGCGCTTGCTAATTATTCTGAGCACGAGCAGATCTCATGTGATTCTCGATTCTTATGATCAGTATTGTGGGTCGATGCCAGAATGATCACCTTTGATAATGTAAAGGATTCTGTGTGCGCATTCCTTATGTACTAGTTCCTTATAGACCCTCGGATTGGTTCTAGATTTTGGGGCAACTAAGCTGGGAAGGAGTGCATTTTGGGGAACCTGATGAGTTCTGGTGTTCTCGGAGATCCAAAGCAATTCGGGTACTATGAGACTTTTTATTTGGACTTCGTTCTGTTCACTCTGAAGTGGATCAGGTTGTTGAAAATTTTGTTTTCTTTTGAAAGGTAAATTTTCTTTCCACTTTTACGAGTTATTTTGTCTATGTCACCATACAGTTCTCATTGCCTGTAACTGCAAATCTGATTCTCTTCAATCCATTCACCATTAAGGGAAGGAATACTAGATTCAGTTGTTCTGTTTGTGATTTCTACCTCCCTTTTCGCTCTTAGCATATAATTCTGCCAACGCAGCTATTATCTTCCGTTGGTTATCAGCTTTTGTGGCTGTATCTTACCCATTTATGATGATTCTACTGCACTTTGAGGTTTGGCCCCTGAAAGTATCTCTTCACAACTTGTAGACCAATTCTAGTCCGCAGTGCACCATTGTCTTGTACTGACAGACCAGTTGTTAACAAATTAGTTCATAAGCGAGGCAGAATGTGAGGGCGAGCATTAAGACGGTAACATATACAAGGATGTGAAGTTTAACGCAGTTTAACTTGCAGGAAAATAGTGAACAACACCACGGGTTTGAATAATGAGATGATGGATTCTACCACATGATTATTTCATATGTGGAAGAAAGACATTTCAATCATAGTTGTAGGTGGCTCTCTTTCCTTTGTTTCTCAATTCTGGGCGATCAAATCTAGCTATACTAGCAAATCTGCACTGAATCAGTGCACCAGGAGGTGCCTTGTCTTTGTCTCGGGAAAGTGTACGCAGAGAATGATTCTCGATATTCTGCTTATTATTATGAACCCTCTGTGCCTTAAGTAAGATTTTACTGATTGTCTTGGAATGTACACTGACGCCTTTTAGTTTGAGAGACCGTTCCTAATCCATCAATATATCAACTAACTATTAAGTTCATCTTGGTGGCTGTAACCTCTCATTGTTGGCTAGTGCGATCTGCATGTTGCGCTAATTTCTGTCGTTTTAATTTAATGTATATATCTCCTTCTATAGTTCTTCGAGTATCTTTCTTCAAGCCTTGAGAAAGGGCCTTATTCTCAATTACCTGCCCCCTTTTCTTTTTGTATCGGTCACATACCTGTTCCTTAGATTGCAAGTATTATGATTGTAAGGTCGTCAAGGATCTGTATCTGTGAAGCTTGACACAAAATTTCATTGAAGAAATGCTTAGCACGTTGATCTTTTTCCTCCACGCTTCAGGATCAAGCTTCCATGCATTGAATGCATTCCCTGAGAGACGTAATGTTGTAGAGTCATCCACTCCTCAGCAATGGGATAAAGTTGATGAGAAACAGGACAAGTGGACAGGCGGCCTAGGGCACCTATTGCAGATTACTCAGTGCCCTGACTTGCTGGTTCCATTCGGGATGAGGAAATTGCCCTGATGTTCTCTTGTCATACAGAAAAAAAAGGCACTTGAGACTCCATTAAAGCTCATCCCATCGTTTTGAACGCTATCTAGTTCTATGTAGATTCCCAAAATTATGCTGTAAATGCTGAGCCCAAAACTAGAGCTCTGATATTCTCATCTCCTGGCATGGATTTGAGTTACTCAAAAGGGTTTGTAATTGGACAAAACTTAAAAAAAAAAGGAACTTGCAGGATTCATGCGTCTAGGTGATCACTGGATCGACAAGCGGGAATTTCCCAAAACAAGCAATGCTCCCTCATTTTTGGACTCCAACTAGCAGATTCTTCGGATCAGCTTAATCGGGAAGCAATTCATTGCAACTCAGAAAAGCCCACGCTCCCTGTCATCGGATGACCTAGCAGGGAGAGGGCAAGGATAGGCAATGGTCAGTGAGTTAAGGAAATGGGTCCCCTGAAGATCACAATGGAAACAGAGCAGAAGGCAGGGCATGGGCTAAAAGGAGATTGAGTTCATGGACAGTACACAGTCACTTATCTGTGAAAGACCCCACAGGAAATGGCAAAGGTGTCTGGGGGCATCTGATCTAAATCCCTTCCGAATCTGCACGAGATCGGAGGCACACGTGATCTCCATAACTCATTCCCTTGTCGATATTTCTCCAGTTACCAGTCGTGGGAACGAGATATCCCATATGCAACTCTCTGATGCATCTTTTTTTTTTTTAAATCAAACACAGTAAAATCATTCTCAGCAGTAAATACATTGGTCCGAGAAACTTCCATCGATTCGATTCACTGCTAATAATGCCCTGTAACGTGATTGGCACTTTCAAGTCTTGGGTAAACTTTTCTCTACAGGAGCACTAATGGAAATTCTTTGTTTAATTCAACTAGCAGCCCTTGCCGCTTCCAAATTGCACAATCCTCACCCAATCAGGTCTCTTGCCTTTCTTTTTCACTTAATAATAAATGGGTCCCGTCCAGATAAAGATGCCACTTTCAGCTTATTATATCATGACATATTTTAATACAAGTGGCATCTATGTCTATTTTCTGGCTCTGTTTCAGTATTATTTAATGGGAACGGCCTCTATAATTATAGGAAGTGGGCAGCGGCACTCAATTCATCCATGGTATGAAGTATAAACCATTTTCCAGAGGTACTATTTATGAGTGCGAGTGACAGTGAGGGTAGGATCAATCCAACGAACTGCCCCTGTCAGTATCCTTTCTTTGGAAACTGAACCGCGCCCTCCCTTAGCTCCCTCCATCCATATCCATATCCTGGTGGCTGCCCAAATTTTAATATATTTTTTTCAGTGCCCAGTAAGGAGATGGATGGGATTGAGAAGACTGTGTTGTTTTGAGGTGCAATCTTTTAATATTCTCAAGGGCTGGTCCCATTCTCGTAGCTTTGCGAGGTTGAAAGGGGAAAGGGGACAACAGAGCCGGTGATCGAGGTTTTTGTGTGTTCGATAAAAAAGGAATGATTTTTACTAGTGGAGTTGTACTGTTCGTTCATGGGGGACTTCGTTTCTCGAGTCTAATTGAACCTTTGGCTATGATGATTGCTGGAGCTTAGATTGGATCTGTGCTAGCTCGGTTCTTGCCTTCTGCAGCTTACTGTCGAGGTCAGACAGCTTCAGGTTCAGCAGTTTTAGTTTCTGTGCTGATCTTCTTGTTCTATTACAAGTCTTTCTCTTTGATGGAGAGCTGTTCTTCTCGTTTCTTTCTTATCTTGTTTTCCCTTCACGGTCGTAATAGTATTCAGTCAAGATAAAGATTCTCACTTTATTGAAGTGGACTTGAAAATTAAATTATACATAGTCAATAACTAGAGAAGCTCAGTTTAGGAAGTTGCAAATGGCTGTTTCCCCTTTTTCCCATTTGTTTTTTGATGAGATTTTGGCGCATTAAATACTGTGTGTAGAGCATCTCCAGTCTAAGTTCTTCCTGTGTTCATCAGGATGGATTTTCTGTGACATTCCAGGCACTCTGTTGCTTAATCAAGCTATAATTGACATTACTCCCATGGATGCTTACCGAAATATCCGCACTAAGAAAGCTCTGATTGCTGCTTATAGAAATGGACGGCAGTTGCTTAATCAAGAATACTCCCATTTTCTTGATAACAACACCTTTCTTGTCATTCTCTAGCCATTTTTCTTGCTTGATCCTCTTCCTTCTTCAACTTCCTGTCCCCTTTGCATAGGTGGGTGTTGGGTAATTTCATTCTGACTCAGGAACTGAATATCACTGTACTCTTTCATCCATTGTGGCATTATGGGTGGTTATCCTGTTCAAGAAGTCAACCGAGCTGCTTAACTGTTTTTCTTCATTGGACTAAAAGTTGTGTGGTTTTTCTCTCTTCAGATTGTAAATTTGAGATGTCTTCCTCAAGACCGAGCCAGTCATCTAGCAATTCAAACAGATCAAGGCACAGTGCAAGGATCATCGCTCAAACTACAGTAGATGCAAAACTCCATCAGGACTTTGAAGAGTCTGGAAGCTCCTTTGATTATTCGAGCTCAGTTCGAGTCTCCAATGCCTCAAATGTTGACCCAGAGCCCAAGTCTGATAGAGTGACCACTGCCTATCTCCACCACATACAGAAGGGCAAGCTGATTCAGCCCTTTGGATGCTTGTTGGCCCTAGATGAGAAGACCTTTAAGGTCATTGCCTACAGCGAGAATGCTCCTGAGATGCTTACAATGGTGAGTCATGCAGTACCCAGTGTCGGTGATTGCCCAGTCCTTGGGATTGGAACCGATGTGAGAACTATATTCACTGCACCCAGTGTCTCTACCCTTCAAAAGGCTTTTGGTTTTGCAGATGTTTCTCTACTGAATCCCATATTAGTTAACTGCAAGACTTCAAGAAAGCCCTTTTATGCAATTATCCATCGGGTAACTGGGAGCTTAATTGTGGACTTCGAACCTGTGAAGCCTTATGAAGTCCCAATGACTGCTGCTGGGGCTCTGCAGTCCTACAAACTTGCAGCCAAAGCTATCACTCAACTTCAGTCTTTGCCTAGTGGGAGTATGGAGAGGCTTTGCAGTACTATGGTTCAAGAGGTCTTTGAGCTCACAGGGTATGACCGGATAATGACCTATAAATTTCATGATGATGAACATGGTGAGGTCATTGCTGAGGTTACTAAACCAGGTCTTGAGCCTTATTTGGGCCTGCACTACCCTGCCACGGACATCCCACAAGCAGCTCGTTTCTTGTTCATGAAGAACAAGGTCCGAATGATAGTGGATTGTCATGCAAAACATGTGAAGGTCCTTCAGGATGAAAAACTTTCTTTCGATCTGACACTGTGTGGTTCCACCCTCAGAGCACCTCACAGCTGCCATCTACAGTACATGGAGAACATGAATTCTATAGCTTCTCTTGTCATGGCAGTGGTAGTCAATGAAGGGAATGATGAACCTGAGAGCAACAACTCTTCTGAGGCAGGCTTGCAGAAGAGGAAGAGGCTCTGGGGCTTGGTGGTTTGCCACAACACAACTCCAAGATTTGTCCCTTTTCCTCTTCGATATGCTTGTGAATTTCTTGCTCAAGTATTTGCCATCCACGTGAATAAGGAGCTTGAGTTAGAGAATCAGATCGTGGAGAAAAATATCTTAAGAACTCAAACTCTATTATGCGATATGTTGATGAGAGATGCTCCACTGGGGATTGTGTCCCAGAACCCAAACATAATGGACCTCATTAAGTGTGATGGAGCTGCTTTACTGTACAATAGCAGGATATATAAGCTAGGACTGACCCCCACTGACTTTCAGATACAAGACATAGCCTCTTGGCTTGCCGAGTACCACATGGACTCTACAGGTCTAAGCACTGATAGCTTATTTGATGCTGGGTTTCCTGGTGCTTTAGCCCTAGGGGATGCAGTATGTGGAATGGCTGCTGTGAGGATTACATCAAAGGACATGATCTTTTGGTTCCGGTCTCACACAGCGTCAGAGATCCGGTGGGGTGGAGCAAAGCATGAACCCAGTGAGAAGGATGACAACCGCAGAATGCACCCGAGGTCATCCTTTAAGGCTTTTCTTGAAGTTGTGAAGACAAGGAGTCTTCCTTGGAAGGACTATGAGATGGATGCAATTCATTCCTTGCAGCTAATCTTGAGAAATACAATCAAGGACATGGATGCAGTGGAGGTTAACACCACTGCCATCCACATGAGGCTCAATGATCTTAAGATTGATGGGTTGCAGGAACTGGAAGCTGTGACAACTGAGATGGTCCGATTGATTGAGACGGCTACTGTGCCTATATTGGCGGTTGATGTGAATGGGCAGATTAATGGATGGAATTCAAAAATAGCTGAGCTAACTGGTCTTCCTGTTGAGAGAGCCATTGGGAAGCATCTTCTCACACTAGTTGAGGATTCTTCAGCTGATGTGATGGAGAAGATGTTGTCCTTAGCATTACAAGGTAATTATATATGGTTTAGCAAGTACATTGAGTCCATAAATTTCTATAATCATTTAGAAATATGTCCATGCTTCTGTTTCTCAATTCTAGGTGACTTTAATATCCTAAAGCTTAAGCCAGTTGTGAAGTGCACCGATGATGTGCAGCAAGTGTAACTTAGCACAGCCTTTTTGTGTATAGTGGGTCTTGACAGGATAGTTGGGTGTTATCAATGCTTGAAATCAGAACTTGCACCCCAGTACTGTGTTCGGAGTGCTGATTTTGCAAGAAGTCTGAGATAGTGAAATGGTGCATCAACTTGAACCATTTTGAGAATTATCGTTGTTATCTTGTGTTTGTCCCTGATCAGGAAAAGAGGAGCGAAATATCCAATTCGAGATAAAAACGCATGGTTCTCGGGTGGATGAGGGCCCTATACGCTTGATTGCAAACGCCTGTGCGAGTCGGGACCTTCAAGAAAGTGTGGTGGGAGTGTGTTTTGTGGCCCAAGATGTCACTGCCCAGAAAACTGTCATGGACAAGTTCACTCGAATTGAAGGAGATTACAAGGCAATCGTCCAGAACCCAAACCCATTGATTCCTCCAATCTTTGGCACTGACGAATTTGGCTGGTGCTCTGAATGGAACCCTGCAATGGTAAAGCTCACTGGATGGACCCGTGAGGAAGTGATGGACAAGATGCTCCTTGGGGAGGTCTTTGGGACCCACTCAACATGCTGTCGTCTCAAAAACCAAGAAGCTTTTGTGAGTCTTGGGATAGTTCTCAACAATGCAATGGCAGGTCAGGAATCTGAAAAGGTTTCATTTGGTTTCTTTACCAGAAATGGGAAGTACATAGAATGCCTCTTGTGCGTGTCCAAGAAGCTTGATCGTGAGGGCACGATCACAGGGGTCTTTTGCTTCTTGCAGCTTGCGAGTCAAGAGCTGCAACAAGCAATTCATGTTCAGCAACTATCAGAGCAAACTGCATTAAAAAGATTGAAAGCATTGGCTTACATAAAGAGGCAGGTAAAGAATCCACTCTCTGGAATCATGTTTTCCTGGAAAATGCTTGAAGGAACCAACCTTGGAGCTGAACAGAAGCAGCTGCTCCAAACTAGTGCACTGTGCCAGCGGCAGCTCAACAAGGTCCTTGATGATTCAGACCTCAATTGCATCATTGATGGGTAAGATTATCCAATATCACATTATTTTCTTTCAATTTAAGTTGAGCAGCTTTTTGCCTTCAATTTTTTGCATATTTTCATATTACTCCCTATGAGTTCTTTTCAGAGATGTTTTCCATTTCACGTGCACAGTACCTGGTTTTAGACTATTTCCTCTTTCTTTTCCTGACAAGTACCTCCAAGTGGCTGCTCTGTCTTTGTTCTTCTGTTGGTGCAAAATCGCTTACTCAAATCACCGAAGCCCCAGAACTCTTTTATTCTGTCATCAGAAACTGCTGTATAACTAGATTAATGCCTATTAGAGAAATTAATTTGAAATTGAATTTGTTGTATGTTTTGATGGTGTATAAGAAGAAAAAAGACGTTAGCTCTATCTAATGATGATTCTTTTAGATTTTCTTCTCTTTCTAAAACTGAAAATCTGCTGCTACATAGAGGGAATGGGTATATTGTTGATTGTTTTTCTTCATAAAGGTCTTTTCCAAATGGATCTCACTCGACTCTGTTGACATTTTGAGTAGATATTTGGAGCTGGAAATGGCTGAGTTCACTCTGCACCAAGTTGTGGTTGCTTCTATAAGTCAAGTCATGATGAACAGCAGTGCGAAGGGCATAAGAATTGTCCATGATGCGGCAGAAGATGTCATGACTGAAACATTTTATGGAGACAGTTTAAGGCTTCAACAAGTTTTAGCTGATTTCTTTTCAATATCAGCAAGTTATGCATCAAATGGAAGCATCCTTCTTGTTGCTGCTCAGTTGACTCGCGATCGCTTGGGTGAAACAGTCCATCTGGGAAGGCTTGAGCTGAGGTACTTATTGCTAGTGTATTGACGCTCAACCATATCCTGTGATATCAAAATTTTCTTATAGTTCTGTTCTAAATCCCAATCTGTTATTTCTGGGTTTACTGAAAACCGTTGACAACATTTTCATGGGGGTAACTTTGCATGTTTTTGTGGAGCAGAATAACCCATGCTGGGAGGGGGATTCCTGAAACTTTGCTGAACCAAATTTTTGGGAGTGACGGGGAGGTATCTGAGGACGGAATCAGTCTACTCATAAGCAGGAAACTCGTAAAACTCATGAATGGAGATGTGCAATATCTGAGGGAAGCTGGGAAATCAAGCATCATTATAACTGTCGAGCTTGCTGTAGCCCATAAACCAGTGGTTTGATCTGCCGCCTGAGGAGCAGGAATTTGAAGTCTGTTTTGTATAAATCCTGAGTTTGGAACTGGGACTGTGAATTGTATTATATGCCCCTCAGTATGTCAGTAATGCGAGCTTTGACATTGAGTCTTGAGGTTATAATTCTCCTGGTAAAAGAGCTAACCCTAAGAGACAAGGATGTTGTTCGAGTCAAGAGGTACCTTTTTGTCTTTAAATCTGAGAACGTGTCCCTAAGATGGATGAAACTTCTTTTCTATGTTGATTTCTGGGCATTCTGTCGTTCAAGATGTTTGTGAAGCCGTTGGTCTTCCAGAGCTCTCTCTGTCTGTTTGTCTTACTTTCAAGAAATGACCCATTATATATATGAAACCATTTTCCCCTCCTCTTTTGGGTGTGAAACCTTATTTGGTCACTATATGAATCTGCTCCAGCAAGCTGCTGTGGCTAGATGGATGTGCTGGTCCTCAATCACCTCGACATTAGACCAGGTTGTTGGCATGCTCCAATATGCCAATGACTCGGTTGGGGTTGGTGGCGACCAGGTAGATTTAACCTTCTGCAATGGCAGACAACATTGAATCGACAAATTCTGTCAGGAGTAGAGTTCGCTAGTTAAAGCTCTCTTTCGTCTTAGTTCTTTGGCTTTTACAATTGTTTGTTCTTAGTCTGTTCTTCGTATAATTTAGGCACTACACATGGCTTTTGCCATTGTAACTGTCATCTGCACTTAAGAAATCCGGCTCAATGGACCAAAATAAGAATAGCCCAAGAATGCCCCAGCGCCCAGCAACTACCATTATCTTCCCTATTTACTCGAGACAGGATTTTCTGATTGTACAGTCGGTCTTGGTTCGACAATGCACATTTGCCTCAAGGATTGGGTTTGCGAGAACAGATTGCAGTGTGATGCACCCCAAAATGGCCAAAAAGTTTCAAACTTATTTTTGACTTGGTGTACACTGGATAATTTGGTAGGCGGAGATGTATATAGATGGAAATCGCGTTATCACTACCCAAGTTTGAGTAGTCACTGAGGAGGGATCAACCGCTTTGTTCACTTTCGTTTTGTTTAAAGGGACATCTCATCTTATCTCTCTTTCTTGAATAGTTTTATAGTCGCATTGTCCGGTCTCAAGAGATTTTGATTCAATTTTTATAAGTAGATATTATGCATCCCTAATGACATCCTCTTCTTACTCCTGTCTCCTTCTAACCTCATAGTTATTGTATAACATCATCAAGAACCAGAATATATTAGCTGATCCAGGTTTTTGTCGTCTCTCCAACATCACTCCATCTGACCCACGCTCCTGCTTGATTGGTCGCTACAGAAGTAACTGCTATCTTTGTTTCTGGTGAAGGCATGGAAAATGGCTTCAGACTTTCAAGTTCCAATTTTACAGAAACAGAACAGACACTCAGTGGTTATGTGAGGACGGACATCTGGGTTTAGGCTAAGGAACTTTTCATCAAGGGTCCTCTCTTCTGCTAACTTCCATGGCTTCTCAGACTGATGATTGGATGCCTGAAAGAAAAGATATGAAGGAAAAATGGGAAGGTAAAGGATCAGGTCACTGTTACAAGTGAGATACTATGATAAAAGTACCATTTAGTACACTCCATCACCCACTCCCACCTGTGAAACAGAGAGTTCCATTTTTCATTTTTCCAATGTGAAACAACATGGAAGACAGGCAGAGAAAAATTAATAATGATCTGTGAGATCACTTCTTTGGTGCAAGCCTGGCCTTAATCCTCTCAACCTCTTCGATGCCCACATGGAATGCCCTGGTCAGCACAGTGTTTGGGACCGTCGGGGTGGCTGCAAACAGTGTGACAACAATCGACTGAGTCCCCAGCAGCTGGCTGTTGAACGCCGCAATGACTGCAGCCGTGGTATTCCTGTTGTTCTTCTGGAAGTGAACTAGGCCTCTTGGGAACACGAAGATCTCGCCTTTCTCGATTGACTTTGATATCAGCTCATTAGTTGTCGTGATGAACCCAACATCAAGCTCCTCCTCAAGCACAAATACCACCTCAGTTGCCCGTGGGTGAGTGAGGGGCGGGTTCAGCCCGAATGGTGCGTAGTCAATCCGGGAGAGAGAGATGCCAAGGGTGTTGAGGCCCGGGATATTCATGACATTAGCCCCAGCAACAAGAGAGCCGACAGAGTTGTTCGTGAGCCCGGGCTTGGCCAGTGCGTCAGAGAAGAAGTCGGTCTCACAGAACGTGGTCTTGCAAGTGAACCCATTGACCTTTAGTCCTGCAAAACAGTTGGAAGAGTTACTTGATCAGTCATTTTAGTGCGTGACTACAAACAGAGGAAGTAACAAGATTTGTGGATTTACAACTGCAGGAGACAAATGTCTTCGTTCCTCATACCTTCCGCGGAAGCTTATTCTGTTACACAATCAGAGGCAGCAGTTCTTTTTTAGCTCATTATCTTTATCGAAAAGTGAAGCAAAAGGGGCAGTAAGATGGAAGAAAAAGGGAAACTAATCTTGGCTGCCACTGATGCTATATATACCTGCATGCATAATTGACATTGGAAACAAAGAAAACAAGACAGAGCAGATCCCAGTCACACATATCTGGATTGCTTAACAACCAATGATCAAATATAAAGAAATATATGATTCTTTGAAAAGTCAAAGACAAGAGAGAGAATAAGCCAACCCATAACTTCTGGGGGGGTGGGGGGGAGGTATTCACAAGAAGCTGACTGTCATGCCCTGCTTCTTCCGATTGCTCATCTCCCAATGTAAAGAAAAAGGGACAATGAAAAAGAAGCTGGGAGATAACTGAAGGAAGATCAGCAGCACAGACATCTTGAAGGAGGTCGGGGTCTGCAGAGACGGAGCACGAGAAGATGGCAAAGATTGTGACAGACAAGGCAGTCATGCAGAAAGCGGCCATCTTTGCAGGCATTTTCATCATCATATGCGTTAGAGACATATATATAGACATTGAGAGAGGGGAGAAGCAAAGAGGTGCCAAGTGAAAATAAAGAAAGAGCAGCTGTGATTACGAATGAATGAATGAATGAACAGCGCGGCATGAGCAGAGATTGTTGGGGAATCAATTGGGCACTTTGTACAAGGGATTGATCACTGTCGAATTGCATTAAAGTTCTGACATATATGTCTTCACAGATGCTGGTCAATTTCTGCAGTTGTTATCTTTGTCGTTTTCTAATATGGGACTTGGCTATTATATATGATATTATCATTTTAGTTACTCCCTAGATTACATGATTTACTAAGTCCATAATCGGACTTTCCTCTGCAAGTGATTCCTTAAATCACTCTTTCTAATAATGATAGTTGTACTCCATAGTTTTGGGCCTCGGCAAGTTGGGCATATATTTCTGGATACACGATGATAGAAATGGATTGAAGAGGCTGACATTTGATTTGTGATATGGACAACACTGGTGGGCCTTCTAGCTCAACCCACCTTATGGCCCTGCCCGACTTGGCTTACTTATTCGTATCACCCCAACCTGAACTCCGTATATACGCTTACAGGTAAAGAGGATGCGGCAATTCGTCCTCCCCATACTAACGCACAAGCTCTCTCCTCAGGGCCATCCTCTCCTCCTCTCTTATTCCTTATATTTGATTCTTATATTTACTTAAGCATTGGAGGGTTGATCTGGGTTGCTACGCCGAGATTTTGTTGGGATTAATGCTCTAAACCCAATCACAACTGATGTAATTTTATTCATGAAATACAATTAAGACATTATTATTCATCATATGCTGCTATATTCTATTATGAAACCCATAAACTATGATAATGATTTTAAGGTCATGATGAGATCATGCCAGTGAGACTTAAAATCCACAAGTCTTAGTTTAAAATGTTCCTAGTTATAGGATTACTGAACAGGGGATTGGTGATCCGGAAAAACTAGTACACTTGTTACATACTCTAAGGTAGAGGGTAACTGATCTCACAGTTACTTGTGAAGAGTCACTAATGTAAAAGTGTAGGTACTCATTATGAAATGAGTTTACTGAACTGATCCACTTAAAGGATTAACCTAATGGATCTTTAAATAAATGTCAATAGGTTATTCCTTAGGTGATAGTAGGTGTAAATGATCCTTAGACTTGAGATTACCATAGCATCTTGTAAGAGTTAAGTTGTGTTTTGGTTTATTCCTTTACATAGTTCTATGAACCATGAGTAGGATATTTTGGACCCAACAAGACTCTTATGGAGATGGTGTGTAATCAATAAAGGATCGGTTACTTCTCATGGGAGGAGAGAATGTCCTATGTATTCTATTAAGTATTGACTCAGAAAAATCTCTGGCCAGAGTAGAATGAAATATCAGAAAGCAGTTTCCGATATTTCATTGTTGAGTTAATTACTAGAGAATTGATATGCATATGGATAAAAATTAGGGTTTGACGTTTTATCCATACCTTAATTTATCTGGGACATTGTATAATTGAAGGATTGAATTACACGAAAACTAATCACCAAAGGGTGTTCGATTCTTTGATTGAAATCTTCACTATCCGGGTGGTCATGATATGTTGCTAGACGTTAATCTTGACTTGTAAATTTAATTGATTAAGAGTTAATCGATGATCTTATTAAAAGGTTTAATAAGATAAATTAATTCACTACCGGCTTAGTGTGGAGCCCAATGGGTCACACACAATACAAGTCATTTCTCGTAACCAAAATTTAATTGTTTAAATTTTGTGTTGGGCAGTTAATTTCTGCTAGCACGGAATTGCCCATATCAGTTACGCGCCTTATTGGATAAGGTTGTTTCGGAATTAGCTGTAAAATTAAATTTATAGAAATTTAATTATACTCTCGGTTATATACACAAGCTAAATTATCGAATAAGATTCGATTAAAATAAATACATATCTATATGTATGTATATAAGTAGTACATTTCATATAGACCAACGGTTGGTATATTCTCAACAATATACTATTGAAAATGGCATAATGTATGCCAATTGTGAAAAAGCACATCTCTTCAGTGAAGGAGAGGCGCATCTCTTCGGTGAAGGAGGGACACCTCTCTTCGATAAAAGAGGGACACCTCTCTTCAATAAAAGAGGGACACCTCTCTTCAATGAAGGAGGGACACCTCTTTTCGGTAAAAGAGGTGAAAATGTTTCACCCACCAAAGGGGACAAAAAAGCCCCCTTTCATGTTCTATATATAGACAAACCAAAGGGCATCCTTGGTGTGTTAGTTTGAGAGAAGAAAAGAGTGCTACCCAAAATATATATTCGAGAGTGATTGAAGAAGATTTGTTCTACTAAGTGCTGATTACAAGCCTTTTATTCCGAAACAAAAAGGCGACCGATTGTTGGGAACAGTTCCCAACGCTTACGAGAATAACTTGGTGTGGATACCGTGGAGGGCGTACACGTGTGCGTCTAGTCAAAGGATCGACTGTTGAAGTCATTTGTGAAGGCGCTGTGGGACATCGCCGAATTAAGGATTCAAATACAAGGATCGATTTGGAGTCTTTGTAGGTATGTATATTATTTACTTATTTCCTCATATTTGAATTTCAAATTGCATCAAAGAGATACTGGACTCGGAAATATAATTTAATTGAAATTGAAATGCACGCTTCCGCCGCGCATCAATTCCCAACAGATTTGACCTTTTTGCAAGTTCTCGAAGATGGTCACAGCCTCAAAGCAACCAAAGCTTGACAGAAAATGGTGTGGATGCAGGACCACGACCTGAATCCGCTTCTTGAAGACAGCCACAATCTTGAAGCAACCAGAGCTCGACTGAAAGTGGTGCAGACGCGAGACCATGACCCGGATCTGGTAAGTCCATTTCATCAATTTGAATGGATCCCAGTGAAAGGAACACTCAGGAAATTGACGCGTCGGGCTCCGTGGACCCAACGCTAAAGGCGGGCTGCAATCAGAAGCCCAAAATGTATCGACCTTTGCCCGGCTTCTGTCTTGGTTTCGGCCCCCGGATCGACTCCATATCAATCAGTCCCTTCTGGTTCCACCAGGTTGGGCTTGGAGTTGGACCACCAGCATTATTCTCCGTTTTTTTTATTGGGTCAAATCTAATCAAACGATGTTAGTAGAAGGAGAAACTAGCTGACATACAATGGTCAATATCGAAATTACCGCTAAATTGAGAAAGAGTATGGTATGTTGATGTTGCTCTCTATCTGGGACTGAGAGTTGGCACATTGCTCAAAGGATGTGACATATCCTGCAATCGCAATATGCCAGTATCCAAGTGCTTCTGGATCATTGTTTAGTAATTATATGAGGAATCAATCATAACAAGTTTCTCCTTTCCCTTCTCGGGCATCATATCATAACCCTTTCTTTCAAGTTCAATTCAAATCATGAACCTTCAAACAGATTGCAAAACAGTAAAAAAACGCTTTGACAGCCCAGGGGCACCGACTAATCTGAAAAGTTATTTACTGATGAAGTTACCACTTTGTCATAGAGCAAACTTCTGGAACTTTTAGTCTGTTAAAAAAACCTTTCATAGATAGTCCCTCAAAGGCAACTTTGTTTGAGATTTATTTCAAGTTTAATAAAAGTTTAAGCACTGGAATTGACACTGGAGGGGCCAATTTTTTCAGCTGACCTCAGCTTCCACATAGTATGCTGTACACAATGCAATTGACTATGAGCAGCCGCAGTGATTCCTTCTGAAACTCTCAGCAAACTGTAAGAAAAGGGATGATGCAGCTCGAGCAGCAAACGTGTATTGTATCATGCCCCTTCAGTGGCTCGAAATGTAGTATGTCTGTCGAATCTCATCAGAATGCTTAAACAATCCATTGCTGATCCAGTGATTTAACCAAGGAAATGAATAATTACCTGGTCAGGTCTCTTTGAAACTAGCATCAACTTTAAACCGCGTAGGCTATTTCTTCTTGCCACCAGCAGTATTTGTCTTCTTATTTGCAGCTCCTTACCCTCTGAAGGTTCCTGTTGCATCCAGTCCCGAAAACATGGTAACCCATGAATAAGAAGTCCTCTCATATTCAGTGAAGAAGAAATGATCATACATTGAAATAGCTGCACCTTTCTTCCAATGGGAGCGGAATCTGCCGATGTGTTAGCAATTTGCTTAAAGAAAGATTCTAACCTGCAAAACATTTAGAGTTGGTAATGGGTTCGCGCATTACTTCATGGGCTATGGTCACAGGTATAAATTTAGATTAAGGACCCTGCATGTATCCCATTTTTCTAGTCAAGTGATTCAGTCTGAATCTCTATGGTCTACCTCGTGGACCGGTTTCAGACTTCACTCCCATGTGACTGTTGGATTAACTTATTTATCAGCATAAAATATTGGTCCAACTACGTACAGACTGCAAGAGTTTTTTTATCTGGTTTATGCGAAGGGTCAACTGTCAATAACAACAGAGCATGAGAAGCAGCAAAACCTCTGTAAATTCCATATCTCAGCTTCTGTCTCGGTAAAGAAATCGGAAATGGGAAATGGGAAATGGGAGTAGAGGTCGACTCCTCCAGATCCTTAAATCGATTCCGTCCATTTGCTGACGGAATTCTCCCTGAATCTTGAGCCCGGTCAAATCTGTGTAGCTCCAGGAGGCTGCTTCCTGACGAGGGCAAAGGAGAAGCAAATTTGAGAGCTACTTCGGCGGGAAGAGCACGAACATCTATCAGTTCCTTGTTCGCACCTCCACCGCATCTCAGAGCAGCAGTGCTCGCGTTGCCAAGTGACAAGGCATATAAATTGGTCCCAAGATAGCCTTTACTCAGCCGCAATCCAACACATGATTCCAGATGTGCCATCAGACACAGACCAAGGCACAGACACAGAGATTCCTGGCAACTCTCTCTTTTCGTCAACGCCCATTTCCTATATTTAGGAAAATTGTAAGGCACTAGATCGCATCTAGAGACAAAAAGAGATTGCCTATCCCTCACGTGCTTCTGTCTAACCAGGGAAAAGGATATAATTAGTCAACGAAGACTTACGGCAGCTAGCGGCTGCATTAATTGACAGTCACAACAGCGAAGTTCAAAGCTCTTCGACTTTCACGATCTTGGTAAGGGAGTTCTTGCGAGGCAAACCAGGAACATAGAAAAAGAATGAAGCTTTTCTGGTTCTCGGCCGTGCTCATGGGACTTATCTCATGTGGCTCTGCTTCTGGATTTGAGCTTCTTGATTTCAGTGTGAAGTATGAGACCGACGGAGTTAATTTTATTCCCCAAAATGGCAATTTTCTCATGGTTGATTTGACTCTTATTCAGAGCGCTGGTGCTAAAGGGGCAGGTACAAACTTATCGTTTTACTTTTTAAGCTTCTTTGTCCTGCAATACACTGGATCCCTTATATTTCTTTCAGAGAAATTGCAAGAGATTAGATAGAAAGGTGGTTCTGATTGCCGAGTCTATGTCTCACCCTGCTGTTCTTTACAAATACCACGGTGGCTAAGAACACAAGGTTCTTGTCAGCTTGTTGAATGTTCATCATCCTCGTCAATGTTTTCACTTTGTTACAGTGTGATGTTATATTAGGTAAACTCACTTCACGTCCAGCATCATTAATTTGTTTGCCGAGGACACTGCCAGGTTTTCACTTGCACCGAGGACATGGCTCTGGTGCCGACAGTTGGCTCATTCAATTGGAGGTTAGCTCTGCTGCAATAGCTTCAGATGAAAATAATGACCCCAAACTAAACTCTTAATATTCCAGAATTTGGAAATGAGTCGTAGATTTCTTATGATGAGTAACTTTATCAATCATCACACCTCTTGACAGGGTGGAGGTTGGTGCAATACTGTTGAATCCTGTGTTGATCGCAAGAATACTTCACTAGGATCATCTAATTACATGGAGAAGCAGCTCCCCTTTATTGGAATATTGAGCAACAAAACTGAAGAGAATCCAGGTCATGTTCGAAACTTCATCATGCAGTGAGGACTCTTGAATTTCCATTATGTCTTTCTTCCTGGGTCATCATGCCAAGGCTTCATCAGCTTTGAACATCTGCAGTTTTTTACAACTGGAATCGAGTAAAGGTTCGGTACTGCGATGGTGCCTCTTTCTCTGGGAATGGCGAGGACAAGGTTATTACCAGTAAAAAAAAAATCTTCTTTCTCTTTTCTGAATGCCTGCAAGTCATGCTGGATTGTTCTCTTCAGACAAATGATAATTCTTATGGTTTGATCCTGTTTAGGCCGCACAATTACAATTCAGAGGGCAAAAAATATGGTTAGCTGCCATGGAAGAGCTGATGTCCATAGGAATGCAATGCGCTGACCAGGTCAGACAGCATGCTTTATTTTTCTCTTAGGGCAATTCATTGTCTTCATTTTCTTTGGTATAGTTTATCTAATATTTTTCTCCCTCCTTTTGGCAGGTGCTACTTTCCGGCTGCTCTGCTGGGGGTCTTGCTGCTATACTACACTGTGACGAGTTCAGGGCTTTATTCCCAAGATCAGCAAAAGTGAAGTGCTTAGGTGACGCTGCGCTGTTTCTTGACGTGTGAGCATTTACGATGTTATTGTTACTTGATCTACTCATGTAAAGCTTAAACTTCTGTGGGTTGAAATTTTTGTTCATTTATGATGAACGCAGGACAGACATTTCAGGAGGGCACAGTCTCAGAGACTTTTTCAGTGATGTGGTCGAATTGCAGGTAAAGTCGAACAAGAATCTGCAGTGACATTGATCAATCAAGTTTCAAGATTTCTTGTTCCACCGAGAATGAAATTTTCACAACTAAACAACCAATATATATTCCTGCTTTTGAAGAATTTCTTATCTAAAGCTGTGTTGTTCATCGTCACACGTTCTACTGTTTGGGATGTTTTAGGGAGTTGAGGCAAACCTTCCAAGTACATGCACTAACCAGCTCGATCCAGCATTGGTAAAAACCCCTGTTCTTTGTCAGAGATAGCATGTACAGACAGGTTCGATCGATTGTAATCAGCTTAATTTATTGTCTGAGGTGATTCTCTATTGGATCCTTCCAGTGTTTCTTCCCACAAAACTTGATCTCAAGCGTCAAGACACCACTGTTTCTTCTCAATACAGCCTACGATACGTGGCAGGTGATGTCTTATGGTACTGATCATCGTCAAGTTTATTGTACGCCAATTGCAGAGAAGAAATTAATTAGAACACATTTCTTTCAACGATTGAACACAGATCCAACAAAGCTTAGTTCCACCAACAGCAGATCCCCAAGGCTATTGGTTCGATTGCAAACTGAACCACTCAAAATGTGATGCATCACAGATTCAGTTTCTGCAAGGTCATGTTCCCACTCCTGCTTTTGACTAACAGACCAAGTTCAGTTCTCAAGCATGGAAACTTTGCTTGGTCCACTCACAGGAACCTGTTCCTTGGTCTGGAGTTTTTCAGGGTTCCGGAAACAGATGCTGAATGCGATAAAGGACTTCTCAAGGTCTCCACGTAATGGACTCTTCATAAACTCATGTTTTGCTCACTGCCAAGGTGAGAGAGGAGACTCGTGGTTTGCAGAAAATCCACCTGTTATTGGGAATAAGGTATCAGCTAACCATTAATTCTTTGTGGTTATCAATGAGCCTATGTGTGTGTGTCTGCGGTATATATATATATATATATATATATATTGTTGGAACATGGATAATAATGTTGATGATTCACAATTGCAGGCTATAGCAACAGCGGTTGGAGACTGGTATTTTGACCGTGCAACTGTGAAGGCCATTGACTGCCCCTATCCTTGTGATAAAACCTGCTCCTACCCGGTCATCAAACAGTAGACTGGGACCAAGGGATGGGCCTTAATATTTATCATGTGAACCATTTCTTCTTGGTATATCATTACTGGATAATATCTTTAATCATGCATAATGATGAAATGCTTCTGAGCCGAAGATGCAATGCAGAACACACCTCCAGACTTTTTCATTCTAAGACGGAGTATAAAATTACGCCTTAGCTCCATGTCTTCATTTCTAGAGCTAGCAAATGCAGTGGAATTCATTATTTTCCAAGAACTTCTAATCAAGGGTACTGTCAAGCTGCTCATTCGGGGATTTTCATGGGCATGATTAATATGTAACTGTGTTGTTGTGGATTCATTATAACTTGCAACTGCCAAGAAATTCCATCTGCTTCTCGCATTCATCATATTATTCTTTGTGTTACTACCGATTTGTCATGAACAGGAGAGAAGCTTTTCAACAACCACCGCTGCTCTGATCGAACTGACAGATTAATAAGCAAAATTTGAATTTTCTTCTTCTATGGCTAACAGTCGGCGTAGTCATAGATACCTTCTTCTGTCCCGATCTTTCCCAGTACAATCTGCAGATTTGAGTATACAGCAATCAGCACACCAGAATGATCTCCTAATATATCCAAAGCCATCCGAGATTCGTGCTGTGAGAACAAACATCTCAGAGATGCTCATTCTGGCGTGGATGGCAATCTTCCCGGCTTAAGTAGCTCTCAAATCTGCAAAAATTTTTTTCCATCGCTTTTGGCACATCTGTGCACCTCTTTGAAACCCGTGAAGCCGACTTGTATCATAATTCAGGACGAGCAAGCACAGAGGGGGCATGAACTCAAATGATCCCACGGAATTGGAGAAGTCAGTTCCTTCAGTTTGACTCTCACTTCCGCTTTTGACCGTCAAGACCTTTCATTTCGCGCGGGGTCGGTGGCCGAAGAGTGCATAGGCCCAATAGGCCGTGATCCCTTGGATCTTATTGGGCCGCTCCAGAAAGAACGACGCCGGCCCGTTTAAGTAACGAGGCCACCTTCATCCAGTTGCAGTTTGAGTCCACGTGAAACGACGGACCACTTTACTTAAGGAGAAAAAGCCGAACAAGATTCAAGAATTTCATTTCATATTCCAGAAAGTCTAAAGGGGTTGACCTAAAAGCTGAGTTGAGTCGGTAATTTAAGAAGTAAAACTCTTCCTACTATAAATTTATTCCATTCATTCATTAATCATTGGGGATTCAAGAATTTAGGTTAAGGGTATCTTCGATCCCATTTTTTCCACTAGATATTGTCCCTTGGGCACACGTGCTCAATCGAACAAGGAAGATAATTAATTTTATATACACTTAGAAAAAGGACATTTCATTGTTAAGCAATCGATCAATCAATTAATCGAGTAGCGTGCCATGCTTAATGAATATTATCGCCTAACGGGGCCAGTTTTCTGGTACAAGATCGAGGCTCGTGAATGAGCCGCCTCATCGTACACAAGTCTCGATAATTCACCATTCAGCCCCCGCACATAACTGCAGGTGGCTAAGGGTGTCCATGCAAGAAATCCAGACAACCGTTCATATATGACGGGTCTCTGAACTATACGTCGGTCGTGGTCCTCTTGTTTATGAACTTTTTGTTGATGGTGACGTTGCATACTCAGCTGACAAGACTAAATCCGAAGGAGGTTGCCACTACTCATGCGCATAAGCTTCTCATTTAATGCTCATCTCCAATGTTAATCATAAGGTTCTCGAATGAAAGAGGGCAAGAGAGATATTAGAGATTTCCCCACCTTAGGATGCTCATAATAAGCTGGGGATATTAGCTAACGCAGATCACAGCACATAGCTTGCTGCTTCGCGGACAGTTGTAACAGCAAGGATTGAAGCTTTTTTGCATTTGCATGATCCGGGTAAGACAGTTTTTGTGAAGAGAACCAGGGAAACAATAGAGCTGTTCTGGTTCTGGGCGGTGCTCATGAGACTTGTCTTAAGTGGCTGTGTTTGTGGATTTGAGCTTCTTGATTTCAATGTGACTGAGGTGTCGTACCTGGAGACCAGTTGAATTGTCTCCCAAGCAGACAATGCTCTCATGGTTGGCTTGACTCTCATGCAGAGCGCTGGCGCTAAAGGGGCAGGTATAATGGCCTCAGCTTTACTGTCTGCGGCCTCGTCTTCTGTGATTTCTTTTTGTGGAACTGATCAGTCTGCAAATATTTGTGGGAAGCAGCTCCCGCAATTTTCTTGATTCTTTCATTGCTTGCAAAGGTGTTGCAAGAGAGAGAGCAGAAGGGTGGCTGGGTTGCTTCTCTTTTGGTTCAGGGTGTCAGATTTGTCCTTCTCCTCCTTTAGCTTGTCATTTGCCTATGAGTTTGAATCTGATCACTGTCCTTTCATTTTGGTATTTTGCCTATTCGGATGCATGCTCATAGCCTTCCTGATGTCGATCTCTTCAGTGAACTAATTGCTGTGTCTCGCTCTCTCCCTGCTGTATTTTTCAAATATCACAGTGCCTTCGAGCACAAGGTTCTTTCTTATGTTTGTGTTGGATGTTCATCATAATTATCGATCGTTCACTTCTTAGGAATGTTGGAAATGTTTTACATATGGATGCTTTCACTTAGTTATTATCTGATGTCGCAGTCAGTAATACTCAGTTTCATATTTGGCATCATTCACTGGAATATTGAGCAACAAAACTGAAGAAAATCCAGCTCTTGTCCTAAACAGTTCCATATAGTTACAACTGTTGAAATTCCACCGTGTTTACGTTTCAATGCCTGTCATGTTAAAGCTTATTCACCTGTGAAATATTACAGATTTTTCAATTGGAACCGAGTCAAGCTTCGGTACTGTGATGGTGCCTCTTTCTCTGGAGATGGTGTGGATAAGGTTTATTAGCGTTACCAAAAAAAAAAAAAAATCATGTCTGCATTTTATATCATTGTGTGCACATTGCAGTTACCTGCGCTGATTTTCAAATTCGAAAGTGTGATGATTCTTATGGTATTGTTCTGTTTAGGCCGCACAATTAAATTTCAGAGGGCAAAAAATATGGTTAGCTGCAGTAAGCTCTTGTATGCCTTAGATCTCTCTTTTATGGCTTGTCCATCTCTGTATTTCTTTCCTTCTCTTTTTTTTCTTCCTTCTACAGGCATTACTTTCGGGCTGCTCTGCTGGGGGTCCTGCTTGTATAATACATTGTGACGAGTTCTGGGCCTTATTCCCAGGATCAACAAAAGTGAAGTACTTGAGTGATGCTGGACTGTTCCTTGATGCGTAAAATATTTCCAGCAATATGTTGTTGTTGTCAGCTCCACTCAATTAAAGCATAAAGTCCTTTAGCTTGAAACACCATCTCTTTGTATGTACACACGACTGATGTTTCTGGAGGGCGCACACTCAGAAACTTCGACAGTGGTGTGGTTGAATTGCAGGTAAGGCTAGGCATCAATAATAACATCAATCGCTCTCCAGAGTTTTGATCTAGTGATATTAAGATCTTCTCTTGTATACATTTAACCAACCTATCCATGTTCCCTCTGTTGAGACATTTTTCCCCCTATAGCTGCATTATTCTCCTTGTGATACATGAACTGTTTGGGATCTTATAGGAAGTTCAACCATACCTTCCACATACATGCACTGACCACCTCGATCCAACATTGGTAAAAGCTATCTTTTCCGGTTAAAGCACTTGCCCAGCTTTTACAAAGATATCAAACTGATGTGTTCAGTCAGTTGTAAGCTTCTTTTTCCAGTTAATATTCTCTGTTAGATCCTCTCAGTGCTTCTTCCCCCAAAACTTGATCTCAAGCATCGAGATGCCATTGTTCCTTCTGAATGCAGCCTATGATGCATGGCAGGTAATGACTTTCTGAACTGAATGTTAAGTTTGTAGAACCTAGAGGAGCAAATGTCAGGCGATTGCATGGTAAAGTGGTCACTCCGAAGAACCACAAATTAATTATGTTAGCTTTTCACATTGTTCCCAGATCTATGAAAGCTTAGCTTCCCCAAGAGCAGATCCTCACAGGTATTGGCAGCAATGCAAACTGAACCACGAAAGATATTCTGCATTACAGATTGAGTTTCTGCACGGTCATTTCCGCTGTTCTGAACCAGCAATCACATTCGGTTCTCAAACATGGCAATTTCAATTTGCTTTGTCCACTCAAATAAACATGCTTCTTCGTCTAGAGCCAGCAGGATTCAGGAATGAGATGCTGGATGTGATAAAGGAGGTCTCCACAGAATGGGCTATTCATAAACTCGTTCTTTGCTCACTGCCAATCCGAGAGGCAGGACACATGGTTTGCTGATGGTTCACCACTATCCATATTAAGGTATAATCTAACCATTCTTCACTGCCTGCTGAATTTTTTTCTCTTTTAACTGACCCAAAAACGTGTTTGCATTGTGGGATTGATGACGGTTATATTGACTTGCGGGAAATAGCAATTGCAGTTGGAGACTGGTACTTCGATCGTGCTGCTGTGGAGGAGACCATTGGTTGCCCCTATTCTTGTGATGGAACCTGCCATTACCTGTTCTTCGGAGAGTAGTCCTGAGCCTCCTCGTTACTGGGGATGATCACTTGCTAATTTTTACCGATAGAGGCCATTGCTTCTCAATAGATCATCATCATCCTCATACAGAAGGTAAATAACAAGGAAACGAATAAAATGCAGAAAGAGAAATCCCCTGTTTCCCCATTTTGGTTCTGAAGAAGAGAATCAGGTTCAAAATCTGTTCTTTCCTTCAGAAACGAATAAAATGCGCCCCACACGGCCTGCTGACAATCCAGTCAAGTACCCCTGGCGGAAAGATCCCCCTTTTTTCTTCGAAAAGCTCCCCAACCTGTCAGTTGAATCTAATCCTCACTCTTGTAGTAGATCGCACTGCCGATAATGCGATTCTCATGGGTTCTGCACCATGGCTGTTGCAGTCAACCGGGAACATACGAAGGCACGATAGTATGGTGGATTCTTGGTTTTACTTCATCAGCATCGATACTGGGAGATTTGCAACCTAAAAATTAATCCTTCTGACAGACCGTTCAGTTCGATAAAAGTTAAGTTGATGTCAATTTCAGGAAATCCTATTCACATCTGCAGTATAAAGTTTCCAGAATTGTCAACATTCCCACACACAGCTCGGTCGGATTAAGCTTATCCTCATCTGTCAATTATTGGGGCAGGGAATGGGTTGACATTTGTGTAGAATTATTGGTGGAGATGGAAGAAGATTCCTCCTTGTGTTATTATTAACAAATTCAATTCACATGGAGAATTTATCCAAACGACAGATATAATATTGCTAGACCGTAAATCAATAATTAAGTTCAGTAGATATAGTGTGTATATATATATATATATATCTAGAATTATTGGTGATGTAGTCCGTGCATATGCTTATATTAATATTTTTTAATATACATTAATTAGTTGCCCTTTTGAATTATGGGTCACAATAATTTTTAATGTAAAAATATTAAACTAAGTATTTAGTTTATCTGCGTTATGGCATTCCACACTCGACAGACAGAAAAAGACAATATTTCTGTGGCACTCAAGCACATGCACAGGTACGATGTTGCCGGCCATAAATGTCCATGCAGGATAAAAAAAAAATGAACATAAATTTGGAAATTGAAAAAGAATAAGCATTAATCTCAATCCTATCATGCATATACGTGAGTGTGTATATATATATATATATATACATATGTATATTTGAAGTTATGATAGTAACGGTACCATTGCACTATCAATATGACACATTAAAGTGAAAATTATGTTTGGTGAAACTGTTGAAAAAGGATTGAAGCAGATGTCACCGTAAAGGTTGAGTCACTGTCTTCATGGCCTAAGGCTAACAACATACAGAAAAGAACGTAGATTTATTAAGACAGAAGATTACAAATCTCAACAAACATTTGGGTCACAGTATAACATGTAACAGAGGCATGATGAAGCAATTGAAGAAGGCCTCATTCTGTGATTCTGCTGATATAGATTTATGTGCATAAGCAGCGGATACCAAGATCAACATGGTTTCGATCTGTATTTGTCTGGGCAGCAGAAGAAAGCAAGAGATTGAATCTCTATGGGACTCATTTACAATTACCAAATCGAAAAGGAGAGAAGAGAATGAAAGATGATGAGTTTATCACACCAAGAAAAGGCTAAAGGTTCTGCCCAAAAGCCAGAGCAAGCCCCTGGAAATCCTTACTGTATGTGTTGGAAGCAAACTGGGGAACTCCTACCGTTTGAAAGCTTCCGAGTTCGGGTTTGATGTCGCTGTACGCCTGGAATGAGCTCCCTGTGAGGATCGGCATTTGGAGATACTCGGACCATTTGGCATCTTCTACCACAGGATGAGCTTGTGACGACTGCTGTCCGTCGAACGTTCCAAAATCCCACGAGAAAGGAGCACTTTCGCAGTAGCTGAAGGCGCTGTTGCTGGAAGAGGTATAGCAGGAACTCTCAGAGGGAAGGCTGATTGAAGGCTTGACCTGAGCCGGAGGCAGAGCAATAGCTGGAGTACTGGCTGAGAAAGTACCGATGGAAGTTGTGAGCATTTCCAGGGAGCTCGAGCTTGGAATGACATTGAAGTCGAAACCCAGAGGGCTGCTGCAGCTACCTTGGCTTGCCGAAAGCCTGCCCGTATCGGACCCAGAATTCGGCTGCTGGAAGGAGAAATAACCAGGCAAGTCAGAAGTATCACTGACCGAGCAAGAGTTTGAGACCTCCTGTCTTGGAAGCAACAATTTCTTCTCGTTGCTCTTAATAGGAGCAGATTGCAGATTCTTCACATTCTCATCCTCATTCTCGGTCGGTGACTCAGCGAGTGCTTTATGGGTGGTCGGGTCGATGCCTCTCTGTCTCAGCTTCTTCTTGATGCACGAGTTCCAGAAATTCTTTATCTCATTGTCGGTCCGTCCTGGTAACTGTGCTGCAATCTGTGACCACCTGCAGCGCACCATTGAATGGAAGCCCGGTGAATCAAATCAAACAAGTCTTACAGAAGCTATTGATCGCAGGAGAACTGAAACAGTTTGTATTCTTGTTAACTAACCGAACCACCACAAACCTGTTGCCAAGAACTGAGTGGAGCTCTATGATGAGGTCCTCTTCCTGCAGAGAGAAAGCACCTCTCTTCAGGCCAGGCCTAAGGTAATTGATCCACCTGAGCCTGCAGCTCTTCCCACACCTCTGCAGCCCTGCAGGGATCCCCAAGTCAGCATGCACTTGAAAACAAAGATCGAAACTCGAATTAAGTATGTTGAAGCTGTGTCGATTCTGTGACGGGCTGGCAAGGAGTTACCGGCAAGTTTGGGGACTGAACTCCAACAGGCATGACCGTATTTGGTGATGTAGCTCTGGAGCTTCTCATCTTCGTCAGGAGACCACAGACCTTTCCTCAGCTTCTGCTTGTAGCAGCAAGAGTACCTCCCCATGCCCCCTCCCTCACCCCAAATGCTCTTTGTCGGAGAGATGAAATGGCTGATTTTTGGAATTAATAGGAGAGGCCTTCTTCCTCAATTCATATTCCATTTACCGAACATGAAATAATAAAGCCTTTAATCTTTTAAAGACCAACTGGTGTACTCAAATAAAAAGAAAGTGTCATATTCTAATTTTATTAAAATTTCTTTTTTGGTAATATAATGTTCCTTGACTTCGATGGTACAACCCACACAGCATTGTCATATGACATGACTATCATGAGACATGCATGAAACTGCGAATGCATGTAGACGGGCCGAATCTAAGAACACTCTCCCTTTTGTAGTAAAATTTTGGAAATTGCCGTGCCGACAGGTTCCTATGCGAAATTTCTGCTTCCACAGATCGCAGTCGAACTTCTTGGCCTCTCGTAAATAAAGTTTTCCACGAAGGGTTAGATTAGAGGCAGGCAAGCCTGGACAGGTCTATTACAGAGCCAGATCATGAAGCTCTGGTTTAATCAAACTGCTCATGTCCCATCAGAATAATAATTGGGAGCCGATTGCTGAAAGAAAAATATTGCAAATTGATATTTGATCATTTTGTACAGTCGGGACAAATAGGCATATATCTAATGATTTAAAGTTTGTATATATTCTTCAATTATCGTTCATGGAAACGGTCAATGGATGAAAGCACTTGTTTTAGAAGTATAAAACAAAGTGTAATGCACAGAATCAATGAAAAATCAGAAGTTCTGCATAAATAATCAGGGAAAAAGAAAGGCAGGAGCAGACAGCACATAATCCTCGAGATATTATTAAAGAAGAGACACTCGGATGAAGAAGCAAAATATGATTGAATTGGTGGTCGGGAAGCCATAATTTGATTCGCTGGTGCAGCCAATCTCTCCTGTCCAAATGATGTCAGAGATATTCTCTCTCAGATTTTTTTTAGAAGATAGGAGAAATAAAGGAACATGAAAGCTCGCAATTGAATTCAAGAACCTATAGTCGTGAGCATTGTTATTGCATGACTTTCCGCTTTCTCTCTTCCAAGGTTAATTTGGGGTTTGTCCCTCGCATTGGATCAATTGTGTAATCCTGATGAGACGAATACAGAGAAAGAGAAAACAACTTTTGCTTCGAAGTTGTCCTGGATATGGAAGTAAACTCCCAGTTCATACCAATGATTAATAATCTCCATATGAATTTTAATTCATATTTATAACATAATACAGCATGGTTGTCTTTTTGTTGTTCTATCCTGTATCATGATGAAGCTTCTCCAACCCCAGCAATGTCTTAACTCGGACACCCTTCTGGCTTCAAAAATTTTTTAATGGGGCCTTAACAGAAGATTCTGTACTGCTGATCACAAAACTCTGCTGTGATTACATTTTAAAACAGAGAAATGAGCTGTGTCTGTGAGGTCAACCAATGTCTCGTGTCTATCCCATTGTCCCTTTCCTCGAAATACATTGAGAATGTTTGATCATGTAAAATCGATGCTCGATCCTGGACTCTTTGCACCTGCTTCATCTTTTGCTCATGGTCTGGTCTATGCACCAAGCCTAGGACCTGGTGCACAAGAGACCATCGACGAGAAACAAACATAAGATCTCTTTTTTTTTCCATTGAACAAAAAAAAAAGATCTCTTTTTTTCCTTGGTTGAGGGTGATGCCAACTATAGAAAGAGTCTCTTTCTCGAGGACCGATGGAATTTTAGAAAAGGGAGCAGAAGTGGTCCGCTGAGACAACAATCAATTGATGAAAATGGCCCATAAACAGTGGTTTTAGAAACATAAGCACATGGATGTTATTTGTTGATGCGTTTCAGTTAAATCACTTGGAGAAATCAATTGATAACCTCTCTGTCCTGTCCAGGACATCAAAGAGCATCACCATCATGAGCTTGCTCACTTATCCTGAAGCTTAATATCTCCAAAGCAATAATTTATTGGTTGAAAAATCTCCCTTTTATTGGTGGCCCTCCGATAATCATCTTAATCATATCCTCTAGCCCATCTGCCGCTGGTATTGTTTAATGGGTGTCATGTATACGGATGCCCTGTACAAGAATCTGATAGGGAGAGGTTAGGAAAAGATGCAACAAGCTGGATTGGAAGAGTCATAACTAGTGCCTAATTGACTGCTTGAGTTCAATTGAAAGGTGCACCGACAGTATATGAAGAACAGATGCTTCCTCTGATGTCATGCGTGTCAGTGTCGAGAAAAGTAGGCATGGGTTTGTAAGGTCTGAGTTTATCAACAAGGAAACATGACAAGAAAAGTAGGATGCACTGTTTCTTCTCTTCCCGTTCTAATCATAAGAGACTATCAATAGCATTTTGGGGGCTTTCCAAGTTTAACCCTACCCATCATAATCAGAAAAGCTCTATCCAGTAGAAATGCTATCGTTTCCCACTTTTCACTTTTGCTTTCCATGTGGATAATTTGGAACTTAATGATCAACTTTCATGAGAACACTTGCACAAACGTCATCTCTTGTTTCCTGAACTAGAAAAATCTCACATCATTAATTGCGAGACAAAAGTAAGGCAGCAGCAACCTCTCAGTTTTACCTTTTCTTTATATGAATATCCTCTCGGTTATATCAATTGAGAGGCGAACTACTCTCTTGAATCTAAATCTTTATGATATAATCACTTCTTAAAAATTCGAGAATAAACAGGCAGACCAAAAAATGCTTCTCTAGCTAACCAAAAACCCTTTGAAATTTTGTTACTGTGCAGTTGAGACTCAGAATAAGGGTGCTGAAGAGGCTGCAGGCATTATCGACCACAGCAGAGAACATCCAGTCTTTCGTGATATGGACTCACTTCCTGAAAGAAACGATGATATGAATTGCTAATCATCTGTGCAAGTAAGAGCACCATTTCATTTTTTTTTAATCTCTGAACAGACGAGTTTAGTGTGCAATGCCATCATACTATGGTCGACAATATGTGCTGACACATGCCATTTGGACCCAAGGTAATTCCTACCTGCCACAGACTCCTCTTGCGTTCTTCTTATCTGAAGACAGCCCATTACTGGCAGCTGAAAACACACCATAAAACCATACCATTCCCATTCCCATGTTTGGAAGATCTGGCATATGTTCCATGTCAGCATTCCCACAGGCAGCATCATTGGCATCATGTACAAACTGGCTCCCATTTGTCATCATCTGCATATAAAATGTAATGTCGCAGTGATGTTAAGCATGGAAATCAGGGATGGATTTGGAGGAGGCGCAGGTGGCAATGGCCCCTTTGGACTCGGAAAATTGTATGAATTTTTATATAAAATTTGCAAGTTTTTATTCTTTTTTTAAATTAAATTAGCTTCATTCGCCTCCTTTGAATTGTTCATTACATCTTTTTATTGAGTTTCGCCCTCCTTGGAGAAGTTTTCTGGATCCGTCCCTGATGGAAGTGGTCTTTAATCTTTTGGCTGATGGAACATATAGAATGTCAAATAGAAGAATCATTCACCTGTAACTGATGTTTTGAGCCCTGACATATCTGTTGGCCTCGTCAAGCATTGAAGCATTATGCACATAAATGATTGAGAGTTAGTTTTCTTGCATGGATCCCCTTTGATAAGAGAATCTGATGCCTTGGAGTACTTTGAAGCAATAACAGAAAGAAAACTTGGGATATAGCCGCTTGTTGACATAAGTGACTTCCAATTTCTGAATTCACCTGCATAGTTTCCTAGAAGGTTAGTGCAATTCAGTGATGAGGAGAACTACATGATCAATCAACCAGAGAAGGAAAACCACACATCAAGCAAATCCAGAAGTTGTGATTAAAGAAGATGTTAAGCCCTCCTGCAATTCGGTATTAGCTCTTGTAATGCACACATATTCACCACAAACAGACAAACAAAAGCTAAACAAAGAAGACTCCCATGAGTTCATTAAGATTCCATCTTTACACTTTTTCTAAGGTCTAATCTATAATCTGGGGAAGACACAGACTTTAAATCACAAAACTCTGTGAAAGTCCAAGCTAGTTGAGCTTGAGTCAAATCTGTGCTAATCCACGTGCATTTGGAGCCTAAAGGGGTGCATGAGCTCTCTGTGCATTCAGAAGTAAGAAGTTCATTGAAGCTATAATTTTAAATTTGAGTATTGAGAAGTAGAGAGCTCGGTGAGATGCAAAAGCAGAACAACGAGGCTGACGGTCGACATCTCCTAAAGGCTAGCTGGAACACTTACACAAACAGAGAGGGTTGATGTTACTCGTCGAAATTGTGACAGCTTCTTTGTCTCTTGCAACTCGAGGATTAGAAATATCAATTTTGATTAAGCTTTGGATTATGTTAACAACTAGATCTCAGATACGCCGATCTTGATTTAGGCATCAAAGTGGCATTCTCTTCAGGCTTCAGCATTTTTTGTGTGCATCAGACTCGGCCTGACACATATCTCCGTTGACTGATTGCTTTCTGGCACTGATGTCAGAACGGTAACATGGGGATTTGAGAGTTACCGCTGGAAAAGAATAAGGTAAATGAGATACATCACGAGGTCCAGATTTTCTGGACAAAAACTTTTGAAAGCCCAATGATGGATGTGATTACGATCATGGCATGTATTACTGTAATATTTTTTCAGGGGAGTTCTAAGTTTCTTTCCGTCGTGTAGGATTTCAAGTTGAATGAAGAGGACATTAATAAAAAAAAAAAATGAAGACATGATATAAATATGGGGAAGAACGAAGACACAGCATATGTGATTCGTGACAGCAGGTTGCTGTCCATGGGCAAAGGAGAGAGCATCCGATCTTCTCCAAGAGCAACAATGGCGGACAGGATGCCCCGGAATTCCTCACGATCTGTTCCTCTGTTCCCCAAAGAATACAAAGGGAGGCTGGCCCGAGAAGTCTTCACTTCAATTCCTCAAGCGTATGACTTTCAAGTATAGGTTGAGTATAAGGATCTATCACGATCAATGATTCTCACTATGGCCAGCACCGCCCCCCGAATCGATTCCGCTCTGTTGGACTCTACTTCCAAACCATATCATGACACCTCCCAATTCTCTTGGGTGGACCTCCATTCATATCTTTATTTTCCTTATTCTTATTGTATGAGGAAAAGAAAGAGATGACGGAGATAAGGATTCCCAGTCTTCCAGAACTTTGACGGGGGTAACGGGTCAGTTCCCATCATATATTAATGTGCCGGACCGAGGAAACACGGCTGGGATCACGTATCCCTGTAACTCATCGGACGGCACTGCATTGCTCCGCCCCCTCACCAGCCCCCCACGGGCGACACTGTACGTCTCAATTCTGTGCTTGATTATTAGGATGCCACGTGGTCTCTTTTTGACCGTTGATTCCCTCACCTCTGGTTAATGCTGTGTGGGACAGACTCGCGGCATGCTGTGCTGCGTAGTTTTCACATTTCAGTCACAGCTGTCTGGTCCCTCCACCCTCCTCTTTTTTTCTTCTTTTTTTCTTTTTTTTTAATGATATTCATTCAATATTTCAAACGATCGGCGAGAATAAAATAAATTATTGAGCGACAAAAAACAAAGGAAAAAAAAAACTATGTGAGATTGCATGTAATTGTTTGTTGATGATTTGCGTATGAGACATGAAAACTTGCTACGTACTTGTCGATCTACGTGATTTCAGAAGCCCCACGTGGTGAATAGGTTCAGCTTCTACACACAAACATGAATTGCATTTGCTGGTAGATGGCTTTCGAAAGAGGGTAATACGTCTGAAATTGTCTATGCTTTCTGCGTTCATCTTAATATTCCTCCCTTCTTTTGCTCGTATATGATATGAACCTCCAAACCTCTTAGTATGTATCACTAACGTTACTACAAGACAAATTTTGTTATCACAAAACTAATTTTGTCATAATAAATGCAGTATATGATAACAAAATATAATTTCATCCCAATAAACATGATATTGTGACAAATTTTATTTCATCATTAAATTTTATCATTATTAATGTATGTTTTGTGATAATATTTGATATTGTCATTATATTTTATCTCGATTAGTTAGACTACAAAATTTTGATATTATTTTGATTAAAGTAGTTACCAATAACAAATTTGTCAGTATAATTGAAATTTACACATATTATGACAAAATAACAAAATCAGAAAAATATAATATTTAATATATTAATAAAGTAATAATTATTGAAATATTTAATAGAAGATATTATGAAAAATATTTAAATATTTGATATGA
>CXYZ01011404.1:1243832-1287072 GCA_900006705.1 Sonneratia caseolaris
GCGGTGGTGGGGGCGGCGGCGCGGCGGGGATGGAATATTTTCTTAAGGAATCGTGAGCAGAGAGTTCAGGGTGTCCTCGATCCCCCTCAGGAGAGAACATTCAAATGAATTTCGAACATTCATGTCAACCAAAATTATTACCTGCGGGGACGTGATTAAGGGCGATCCCTGTACTGGAGAGAGCTTGCTGGACCGAGGAAGCAATGCCAGTGGTGTCTCCGTAGGCGGAGATCGAGACAGGGCCGCTGTAATTAAGCTTCGCGAGGGAGGAGCTTATGTTCTGGGCGATCGCGTGAGCATCGCACCCCCTAGGGACCTGACAGTTCTCGATGTCCCACCACACCGACGTCTTGGCCTTCACGTACTGCGCCTCGGCCTCGCCGCCGGAGCCCATGGTTAGCTGGATCGAATCGGATGACTTGAGAAAAGGGTATGTGCAGTAGAGAGAGGGAAAGTTGCCACCCACAGCATAGGAAGCTAGGCAAGTCAGGACTGAAATGGGACTACAAAGTTGACTTATTTCGTAGAGGGGACTCTGGGATGGGTTAGGTCTGATGCGGAGAAGCCGACGAGAACTAGAAGGTCCAAAGGCTAGATCAGACCGCCCAAGCTGGGGGCAGGGGAGTGTGCTTTGCTGGAAGAAATAGGCAAATTACTTCGTAGAGAAGGTAAAGGGAAGGTTCCCAACTTCCTATGATTTTCCATATATTATATATCATAAATTAAACTTTTATTAGTAAGGGGCTTGATTAGGAAATAAAGGGAAATAGAGGGATGAGTTCACTAGTAATGGATGAGGGAAATTGGGGACTCAATTGTAAAAAAGGGTAATTCTTGACATTTAGGGTTTTAAACTCTAACTGGAGCCAGGGTAAATTCATTGATGAGTGAATGAATGAACAGTTTTCCTCAATCCTCTGTGCCACCTTCTTTCTCGGCTCCTTCGTCTCTTCCTCATCTGATGTCTTTGTGATTCTCTTCAACCCCTCTTGATTATTCTCCTTCTCTTCAGGATCGATTTTGGCACATGACAGTTGCCGACGGGGCCGACACGGTTCCCTGTGAATACGAGAGAATCAGGACGTGGCTACTCCTGATGAACTTCGGAATGGAAAGTTCGTGGAAGGGGACCAGCTGAATAGGGTTACCATTATCCTTTTTGTAGTGACGAATATTGTATGTGTTCCTCCATTTGGGAGAACTTGGTTTTTCACGCTGTATCATTCTGAAATGTGATATTCGCCTAGAATTGCTCGATTCTCTATTCTCATTGAAGATGCCAATTTGAGTGGGTGAGTCCAGCGTATCGATCTGATTCCATTTGCCCCCTCTTATTCTTCTTCTAGAAACAAGTTGAATGATTGCTGATGTGATTATCCGAATCGGAAATAGAACAGTAGATCGAGGAACTGGAGAGTCGCTTGCAACTGCATCAGCCTAATCCGCCCAACTAAATAACTGCAGTTGTAGGCCTTATTTCTCATCCTTTTGGGCCATTGTTTTCTTAATCTCACAGTGGATCATCTTGTTAGGATAAAAGGGCGAGTCTTTGCTCACGGACGATGTTCATGTAACAATCGGAGGAGAAGAAGCAGGTTGATCAGAAACTGAATAAGAGGGTACTAAAACCGGAGTTGTCTCCAGGAAGCTCGTGCTTGATGAGGAAACCTCAAAGGGCGTGTTATCTTTTTGTCGTACAGGCACGTTGTTTGGAGTTGCTTATGTCATTGAGAATGTTTCGCATCATTCCAGACGGAGGAGCTCCGAGACCAGTTATCATGGAAGCAACAGGAGGGTGATGGTGTTGCCGAGAAGCAGAATTTCTGGGAGATAAGGCATTGATAATCTTGTCAACTTTACTGCCAGTAGAATTCTTGAAGCAGCAATGCCATTTTACAGTTGCATTCGCTTATTTGTGAATTATTGGAATTTGCTAGGACTGTACATGCCAGTGGGTTTGTAGATTAGCCCCTAGAACTTGGATGCCCTGCAGAACCCACGTTAATGTAGCTTTTGCTCTTGTAGGCGGCCTTCCTGTGGGGATTTCCCGTAACATGTGAGTGATTAAAGAACTTGTCATCTCCTTATTGAATCTTGAACGGCAGACATGTGATAGGATCATCCTTTTGTATCCTACTTAAGCCAGGAATATCTCATGTAATCATAGTAAATGAAATGCCCCTCTTTTCATTTTGATGTCCGAGCTGCTGAATATTTGGTTGTGGGGATGGGATCCAATGCAATAAGTAGGTATGAGTCTCCTCCATGTGAGGGCAAGATGTTGTTGGAAAATAGCAAGACTTTCTTGTCATCAAATGATCTTTTTCTCATGGTTGTCAATCAGCCTTTTGACTTTTGTGATTAGCTTAATGATGGTGTTCTTCTCCAGCTCTTGTCTACACTTAAGGGGGAAATTTATCAGGTCCAAAGTTTATGGGGCCGGATATTTTTCCCACTCTACGGTAATCTTCAACCTACGATCTATGAATGTAGCGGATGTACAAGAACAGATTATTGATGCTAAAAAGAGAAAACCGAACAAATTTAGTTCCACTTTTGAACATTCCTGTCAATCGGCGAATTCTTTGAACACCTACCAGCTCCATGCGTTGCTGCTCTTAAAGAACTCAAGATCCCTTATCTTTGGAGATTGTATGCCGTTCTAATCCTCTTCTGCAAACTACATCATTTCTTGAAACTTTCGGATGCTGATTTGTGGAGGCATGTAGAGATGCCGATTGTTTTGTTGCTCGTAAGATTTATATTTCACCCAAAGATGTTTACACCAGCACCTACTTCCATGTCCACTCTCAATGACAACTTATACTGTACATACCTTGTAAAACTGAACTGAAACTTTAGCCGACCCCTAATACGAATGCCCAGAAAATCCTGTTCGACCTGTCTAGTGAAGAATTTGCAAGATGAGGATGATGAGTAAAATTGTACAACCAACATAAGACTGCAATCCTGCTGACGAGGATATCGGAGTAGTCATAGCGGGTGGAGGGGGCCCAGTGAGCCCGAAACTTGTTGGATTCCCGGAGACAGGAGTGCCTGTATTTAGCAAAGGAGGTGGAGTTCCCGTGCTGGAAAATCCAATTTCATCATATATAAACACCCTGCCAAGACATCGTATAACTTAAAACTGAGAGGAGTTTATAAGGATAGAAACGGTTTTACTAACCCTGGAACCGGCACCGGAACTGCTCCTGTTGATGGCGGTGAAAGAGAGTCCGTTGGTGTAGGAGTTGGAGTTGTTGTAGTAGTAGTAGCTGGAGCTGGAGTCTGTGAATATGTTGGGTAAATGCAAGACCCTACGCCTGTTTGAATGCTGGGGATGTTCAATATCGTTTAAATGCTACAGCACTCAAGCAAGAAAAGATTGTGAGTTAGAATGTTCTTACTAGGATTCGTGGCAACTATAGTGGCTGTCCCTCCGAAATCACAGCTCGTGGCCACAGGATTTCTCTGGTAATAGCTGTTGAAGGCGTATGAGGCGTGGTTTTGAAGTGAGTTGGGGTTGTAACAGCTTGCCCCCATCTGAATCTGCGAGCAGTCGGCTCCCCCAATACCACACGCATAGTCCAGAGCCGCCTGAAGAGCTGTCTCTGTTGCTCCAGCCTTGACAATGCACCAGCTTTGCCCTGCAATAGCTGGAGAAGCGCCTGGAGTTGCTGGGGGATTTGCAGAAGGAACTGTGCCAGGAGTAGGGGTGATCGTGGGAGTGCCCGGTGAGGATGGGTAGGTGGTCACAGGATTAGTTACAGGAATGGGCGTCACTGGATTTGTGACCGAGGGTGCAGGATAGGTGGCAGAATTTGGAGGGGGAAACACAGCCGGTGTCATGGTGGGGTTGGTTGGGGTGATCGTAGCTGAGCCAGCAGTCCCGGGGACTGTGACAACAGTCGGTATAGGTGTCATAGGAAAGACAGTGTCATGACCAGTCGACTTCAGATTGTTCGAGTTTAAGAGTTCTCTGCGAGAAGGAGCTGAGGTTGATTCCTTCACATATATGATTTCAATCTCGGTTTTCTTGTTTTTGGAAATTTCCAATATCTTGCGTCGAAGCTGAGATATTTTTGTTGGAGCAGCAGGGCCTTTGATTGCCAAAACAGCACTGAGACCATTTTTGGGAAGACGGGAACTCACCACGGCAGCCCTTTCAACGATCGGCACAAGTAACCAATCTCCATTATGCCAATCATCACTGATGTTGGCTTCTATGATGACGGAAGATGCTGATTTCTCTATCCCCTTAAATAGATCTCTAGCATTTCCTTCAGTGAGTATCTCCAAGAATGGCAATGGAAATGCCACAGACATCTTGACTCCGTGACTTATAATGATCCTGCCGACATTTTTCAAGGCAAGCTGAAGATTCTGCAGCTCCATGGTACCTGAATTATCGTGCCCGACTCCCACTGTTATGCTCCTAATTTGTTTCTCGTGGAACACATGGGCTTTGAGCCATGAAACTGTGGCAGGCTCTGAAGATATCAGACTCCTAACTTGTCTTTCATTCAGAAAGAGATAAACCAACAAACCTGAGGTGGCAGCCGAACTATCAACTCTGCGATCAGTTGGAAGGACCCAAAGTTCCACTTTCGGAGAAGATGCAGCATTTCCTGTCAAGGAAGAAGGGATAATACAATGATCAAAACAGAACTACTCTTTTCTCTAGCGTCCCAGTTACAGTAACGATGCTGTTTCCATAACTATAAACTTCTTTTTCTGTGACTGATTGAGTTTATCTCTACCTGTACAGTTATGCAAACTAACCGCTACTCACCAGAAGAGCAGTTGATTAGAAGTTGGAAGAGGAAGAAGATGCAGCAAGAAGACCTTGGAGCCATTATAATGAGAGGTGCGCTCAGTGCTTGGGGGGAGACCCAGATGGATCTTTAACGGGATTCACGTATTGGATGTTCTTAAAGAAGATTTGCAAATTGAATTGCAATAAAAGCGGCTTGGAAAGAAGGGGAGAGAGAGTGGAATGGAGAAGAAAAAGTGGGGCTGGAGAAAAAGTTGAGGGTAGGAAAAGGGAGGAACAGGGTAAAGCAATGGTGGTTGTATATGTCTATGTGTGTGGAATGAATTGATAAAAAGAAAGAAAAGATGCTTACTTTGTCACTAAGGATGGGGCAGGAGATGCCCTCCCCCTCTTCAAATACCAATGGAAAAGTTTTCGGTTATTTCAAGGTATTATGATGAAGTGATGTACAGATTCATTCAATTACCGTCAAACAGTTCGGATGGAAACTATGCATTCATATATAAAATAAGATTTACTGAGGGTATCTTTATTAGAGAAAGCAGATCTTATCGAATTAGGTGAAACCTTTCCATTTATTTTGCTCCCTCACCTTGTACCAAAGAGATGAATGGGCTAATAATATAATAGAATCCTGACCTGGAAAAATTCTTAGGCCTTATCCAAACACATGCAATCACATTCAAAAGCAATTCTCTGATCATAGGCCAAAACACAACGTGCATGCTTGATCATCTCCACTACCTCTACACGGCCTTCTGCTTGCTTGCAAAAGGAGTCTCAACTTCATATCACTGCTGATCATCAAGTCTGTTTAGCATCACCCAAGTTACTATTCTTAGGTGGTGTAAACATGTACTCAACTGATATGTGAGAAAGAAGAGAACAGCCAGTAGAAGGACTCTATACATCCTCGAGTTTCTAAGGAAGAAGTGTAGTTTTCATGCAATTTAACAGATCTGCTGGAGCAGCCACTCAAGTTTGGGATTCGGAATTTGTCGCTGATCCACCTTTGCTGTCCTGATAAGCCATGAGACTTTTCTGGAACAAGAACAGTGTTGGAGGATTGTAAAGATTGAAATGGGGAAACAAAGCTCCAATAGCCTTACCTCAGCAAGAACCATTATGGAGAGAGAGACTTATCTTCAAACTAAAGTAGCATAAGGCAAGGAAAACATTATGAAAGCTTCCCACAAATTCAGGGTCAAATTTATGTTTTGCCAGATAGCTCTTCGGAACATGTGATTATCCAATCAGAAAATATATACTTGTAAACCATTCCTAGCGTCAGAGAAGAATGTGCAATTTAAATCTGTACCCAGTATGGCATCATAATAAGCTCAAGGTTTTTGCTGGGCATCTTGCTTTTAGATATAAGATGTAACTGGGGAAGGATAAAGAATTAGAAGATATGTTGTTCATGACCAATTTGCTGTATGTACTTCCGAGGCTTTAATGTATGTAGAAAAGCCACAAAAAAGAAGCGCACAACTAGGGACACAGTTCATGTGGATTCTTCCTTTTATGCCTTCGCTTGCCTTTGCTGACTCAGGCACCGTAGCCGAAAGCAAAGAAATGAGCCGCCAAGAGTCTTTTGACGATGAGTAGACCAGTCGATATTTCACCTAGATTGGTATTTTTAAAATGAACCAGCTTTCAATAGGTTAAGGATGATTTTCACAAACATTATCAACGATATCAAGTAGATCCAGCCATTGACTGAATCATGGATGAGAAAGCGCTTAAACATGAATGAACAGGGATTCACATTTCCGGGTTTTCGATTGTTTTTTATTTACGGTGATGACCAGGTGCTCATGATGTGATGTGGCTCTATGAAGGCAAGGGCAAGTTGATCTCACACGAGGTCTGATGAAGAGGATTTAGAGTCAGCCTCCTCCAACTTTTGCAACAGATCATGAAGATTTTCAGGCTAGATGGGATGGAAAAGCAGTCATTGAGCTGATTGCTGCCTCCTCCTTTTAGTCATCTTTTACAGATTCAGATGATTGCTTGCACCAGGGTGCTTCAGACGAAGAAAGGCTTCAATCGATCTTCAATGTCATTTCATCTTTGAAACAAGTCGGCCAACGAAGCTGAAGGATCTTACTTTCTCGCTGCAAGGAAGCCCGAGACAGATTGAAGCCTTGGGAGTAGGATCCAAAACATTCCAAGGTGAATTCAGAAGTTCCTGCAGCTTGCAAGTCATGATGATCGAGAAATTAAATACCAATAACCGGTGAGTTACGAAATAGTGATTCTAGTGTAGTATTATTAAGGTAACATGCGAATTTGACTCCCGTCGCCTTGACGTAAAACTAAGCTTTCTAAATATGTTTCAGATGGAAGGCTAAGCATCTTCGAGTGGAGGAACCCCCTGACCTGCGCTGTGGCAGATTGTCCTCCTGATGGGCCCAAACTAACGCGGGCCAGATCCCTTTCGAGGGCCCATTTCACTGCGTGTCCAATTGGCACTATGCACTATCAGTTTACGTACGTACGGGGTGTATTGGGTTGGAACAGCTTGTGCTTTTTCTTTCTTAATCTTCTCTCTCTGTCTCTGCCCTATCATCCCGGTCCAAAGATGGAAGCACTACGCAGTGGTGATTAATAGCCAGCTGCAAAACTTATTACATAGTTGCAACACATTAAGATGGCAGAGCAAAAAGTAGAATAAGTGCGTACCCAGAACAGCGACGGAGTTGATTTTTCGAGCTGTGACAACAAATTATGGAAGCAAGCACTACTTGGTGATGATTAATAGCAGAATAGAGAGAAGCGAGGGGAAGAGGTATGAGGAATTCATAGTCACCTTATAAGTCAAACACTGGGCTTAGGGCGAATATGCCCGATCTCATATTCATCTTCCTTGAAGAACTGAAGAATTTTTCCTTGAAAGACTTGAACTTTAGTAGGATCTTCAGCATCTAGGTCCACAACATCACAAGTAAGGTAGTACGTTGTGGCGCGTATTAACTGGGAGTTTGCGGCCTTAATTTCCTTAACCTGCAGTCTTCTGCCCTATCAAGTGAAGAATACATGGGCGATTCATGTCATCAGATAACCGAAGCGAAGCATGACAGAAACATGATACGAGGGTATATTCTCTATCATACATTGTCCTTGTTGTACTTATCGAGTGCAAGGGATGCAAGGTGTTCGAATTCAGGGATATTCTTCTCTGCGAGTGCAAGTGGTAGGATTATACCAAATGCTTCAGCGTTATCAAATACTTCCACACCATAACCCTACAATGTACAATGCACAATGCACAATGCACAATGCACAATGCACAATGATGAGAGGGAGTATTTACATAAACATATGAAACAACATGGCTGGGCAAAGAGGATAAACAGTGAAAGGACAAAGGGCTTACATCGCTTTCTCTAACCTGCCTTGAATATTCAACCCATTCTTTGTTGGCCATCTCGTGCATTCCATCGGAGTAAACCTCGTACTTTTCCCCATCAGAATCGACAATATAATCCCAGTCAGACTTCGAAGGATCATATTCAGGATCTTGCGATGGAAACGGGCGAGAAACTTCACCACAATCTTTCACTCCATCCTTATGTTCAACCTTGTCTTCCATCCTTCAAAAAGCTAACCCTGAGAAGAAATAGAGAGAGAAGATAAAGAGTCTCTAAATATATAAATATATCTCATCAGACCCTTTTGTTTTAGAAATCGAACAAAACCCAAAAAAAAAAACAAACAGAGCTGTACCATTGCAACTACGCCGATGACAACAAATCCAGTGGCCCCTAAAGCATTATTCCCTGTCTCCTGATGAGACCGCACGATATCGACGCTGGTAACAACCAAAATCAACTACGCCTAGCTTTAAATTCATAGAATCGACAGAATGCAAGAGCAACTGACAAAAGGAAACTTCAAACCTACACGACAAGATTCAAGATCGAGAGAATTAGTTTAGTGCTGCAAGCCAAAAACAAAAACAAAAACAAAAAATTCGAAAGAGAAGACAAAGAAGGAGATCCACGGCCGTGTTATATTATATTATATATATACATATATAAGGCGGTGGTGGTAGGGTCGAGTGGGGCAACCCTAATTACAAATAATTTTTTTTCCAAAATACGAATTAGAAGGAATTAGGAAAGCAACTAATTTCACATATTAAAAATAAAAATAAAAACAATAACTAATTTCACGATACTATTTAGAAGGAGATAATTTGGCCGTCCCCGAGTCTTTCCGTTGACCGATCAGAGGATAATGATGTGGATCATTAGTGAGAGAGAGAGTGCTACGTGTTGGTCTTTATTCGATTAACTTAATTGAATTCAACCGGTTTAATTGAGTTAGACCGGTATGTCATTTAGGTGAAGGAGCCAAGCTAGAAAATGAAGAAACCATGCTCTTCTTCAATGCCAAAATCGTTCATCATGTTCTTCCAATGAAATTCAGCTATATCAGTGTGTTTGTGTGTGTGTGTGTGTGTGTGTGTGTGCGTGTGTGTTGTATATATAACAACTAATCAGCTAGTTAAGAATCTAATATTTACATTATATCATGACATTAATATATAAATCTTTCTCCCGAATGGACTACTTCTTTTTATCAGTATATAAATAATTCATATCATCAAACTACAATTGTACATCCCGAAGGTTCAGTGGATGATCCATTCCACCCAACAAGAGCGACGTTACGCGCCTAACAATTCATCTCCCTAGAGGATTAATAGCAGTTTCTAATCATAAAAAATAACTTAATTAATCAAATTATCCAAGCTGAAAAAAAATGTGGTATTTAATTAAAAAAATATTGATCATTGTACAGTTGTACCGGGTGGGAGGGAGGGAGGGAGGGAGGAGGGGCAGTGGAATGCAGCAGCTGCTCTAGTCCACTGTGGACGTCCAAGTCCAAAGGGTTTATTAAAGCCCATACGAAACTAGACGATCCATAAGGGAAAGGTTTATGGAAGTGGTCATGGAACACTGGGCCACTGGCCGCCAAGTAGTTCCATTGCACAAGTCAAATTTTGAATTAGCATTGCACCGGGAGACGTTACACGAATGGAAATCGTGTGACATGTCTAGTTTTGATTGAGTTTGAGCGCCTAAGTATCTATCAAACTTTTGCCAACAGTGTTGCTTCTTTCTTGTAAGTCATACCTAAGCCAAAGTTGCTTATTAAAGGCAAATAAAGCTGTGTCTATTATATATATACCAACCATTATGGGACCAAAGGCAGGCACCGCATGATGAACAACTCAATTCCTTCTAATGAGTAAAAATATAACCAACTTCGAAAAAAGGAAATTATTTATGGATGAAGTTTTTTGTATAATTAATCCAAGTCCTTTCTTTTTCTATGATATATCATTCATAATTGTACAACTTTGGTCCGGTAGGTGGTCTTATATGGTTAAGAGACATACTGACAAACAGTCTAGGTGTTCCACCAAGTCCTAGCACACCAGATAAACCTGCAAAGTAAGCCTAGGTCAAATGAGGTAGTTCGAGAAAGCCCTTCAATGGTTAAATTAGTAAACTGGGAAGAGAAATTATGGGTGAAATGCTAGGAGTATGAGACTTACCTTTTCCTCGTAGTGTGGAGTATTTATAGGGGTCATGCTAGAGGTGAGTGTCTCAGGCAGACCAAACAGGGATCTGTTGGTCGGTCCACCCAATACTTGAGATGTGGTCATCTAGCTAAGGTTGGCCAGGAATCCCAGTCGGAGGGGAGTAGGGCAAAGCACCCAAATGGGTGCTATTTGGCTGTCCGACAGATTGAGATAGGACATAGTCTGTCAAGTAAATGGGGATCATGTGGTTGGATCTAACATTGTCAAGTTGGGTGGTCCAACCTATCGAAGGTGACTTCCTTGTCACTTGTTCTTCCCTTCGCGGTCAACTTGTGAGGCCAAGAAGCAGAGAGAGAAGAGATAGGAGTACAATGAGGTGAGTCGATGGTGGCAAAAATGTGGTCAGACATCTATTGTAAAGGGTAGAGTTCGTAGTTAGTGTCCCCCAATGAAGAGAACGGATCAGTAATCGGTGTTCCCCTGTAAAGAGGAGGGGTGAAGGAGCACAGGCGGGAAAGGAGAGATTTCAAAATAAATGAGATGGCTGTAAAAGGGACACGTGTCATGCCCCTAAAGACAGTTGGTTGGCCTTCCAGAAAAGAATCCATGAAAAGTAATTATTGGGGAATTAAATGAGGGTAAATTATTGGTTTGCAACCCCACCCCCCCCACGCGGGAAGGGTGAGCAATTAGTGGCTCTAGCAAAGGTTGAGCGTGGCTGAAGGCATTACCTGCATGTGGCACTCTTCTTCCAATAACGAAAACCCACAGTGAGTGTCTTTTCTTGGCTGATAGTGCTAGTGTAGGGTGCTGGGAGATAGTGGGGAAAGAGTGTAGGGGGGTTGAGTGATTTCATGTGGTGGGGGGTAATGAGTGCCAAGACTTGACCACTCATCGACAGAGAACCTATGGTGAGTGCCCTTGTGGGAAATGTATGGTGTGTGGAGTGGGGTGACGGCAAGGGACGTGGGAAGGACATTTCATGTTCACCATGAAGGTTTGCAAGGGTGCCATGTGGGGTTTCAAGTTCGCCATTGCAAATGCGGGGATTAGCATCGTGGGTGCCAAGTTCATCATCATGAGTGTGGGATGTGGTGTCACTAGTTTCTAGGTCATCACCATGGGAGTAGGGTCACTCACCATGGGGGTGGGCTCACAACCGTGAAGGTTGAGCTAGTGAGTAGAGTGGCAAATAGGGAAAACATGGTAAGGGGGTGTGGGCATGATCCACCAACGAGGGTAGGGGAGATAGTTAGGAGTGTTTGCATCGTGGAGGTCAGTTGCGAGATGGATAAAGTAGTTAGTAGGGGTGGTAGTAAAGTTGGGGGACTAATATTTTTGTGGTGTTATGTTACAGGTGAAGACATCGTCATCATGGATCGCAGAAGGCTTAAATTGCTATCTCGATCTAAGTATGGTTGAGTTCTCTACCAACAACAATGTTTGAAATGAAATTACTTGGCATATGTTTAGGAAAGTGGTTGAAGAGAGTAAATTAGGTCCTATCTATAAGGATCAACGAGTCAACCTGTTAGGTGAGTCAGAATGAGGAGGTGGCCATCTGCACGAAACAGGTCACAGTAAGGAGAGTTGGGTTGCTATTGTGTTGTAAAGTAATAGAGCCACTACAACATTATAGGATCAATCCAAATTGCGCTGAACGGCTAGTTAATCTAAAGTTGTTTCGTGTTGCTTTGCCATCGGAAGAGGGTGGAATGTTACTTAGAAAGTTTTAAGCAATATTATAAGTTGATCTCGGCAGCAAGTGAGAGGAGAAGGGAGGGAAGTGGGCACAAGGATGTCGAGTATTACATATTTAGGACTCGACATGGTAGCCTTACTGATCATGGGGCTACCATACAATGTAATGGGGTGGAAGTCAGCTTGGTTCTTTGTAGCCGACCTAGGGAATTATCCACACAACTGGAAAATTTAGATAATCAAAAATCCGTATAACCACTTTTAGTTCAACAAGGAACAGATAATGCAGTTTGACGACTACTTCAAGAATGGGATACCATCCGAGGGTTGGAGCTGCAAGAGCTTGCCAACTCCGAGGCTGACTGGGTAGCCAGTGGCCTATTTATTAATGCTTGTGATCCATTTTAATGGGATATGTATACTAAACTAAGGTCTTTTTATTGTTGCAAATTTTTCATCTTTATTGACGGCGGATGTGATTAAGGAAGGGCTCACCAACCATGTGCAAGACGAGTATGCGATAGCAGAAGGAATTGAGGTGGGCTTGACGGGGGAGCCATCGAAGAAGAAAAGAAGGAAGGCCCTTGCATCGCGAAAGAGAAGTACAACTCAGGAGGGGGTGTCTAGTCAAAGGACCAAGACATTGAGCATAAGGTCAAGGCATGATGAGTTCTCTGGCAATGAAGTGATAACTCAAGGAAGTCACCCTTGACTAGTCAATCCATCTGGCTCGACAACATCTGGTTGGACTGCGCAATCCCCATTTACTTGGTAGACTACATCCTATTTCAATCAATAGGACAACCGAACAACACCTCGTCGAGTGCTTCACCCTACTTCCCTCCACTAGTATTCCCAGCCACCCTTGACTAGACAACGGCACCTCAATTGTTGGTGGATAGACTAGCAGATCCCTTCTTAATTGGCCTAACATGCCCACCTCTAACATGACCCCTATAAATACTCCATGCTATGGAGGAAAAGGTAAGTCTTATTCTTTCAGATGACAGAGGATATGCTACATTAGTTCAATCAATAGGGCTTTTGAATGGATCAAGAACCATGGAGTTTTATAGGAACATGAATGCCAATTTACAAGGTGGAAGCAAGAATGTACCCCCAAGTTACCGGCAATTACTCAACTTATAATTCATTTATTTACTCAATGATAGTATATTATTATATTTCTTAATGCCCAGGAATCTCATTCATTCTAGATACAAGGTTTTGTGAGGATTCCTAACAACCATGAAACAGAGATGCTACAATATATCGTGCAACATCCTCTGGCTGCCGCGATTAAGATGACTAAGGACTTCAAGAGGCTAAGGGGAAAGGTATTAGATTTACATTTTCATTCTTGTAACTATTTTTAAACCTTTGAAGTTGACTATATGTGGTCTAAGAAATTTATTTGGTCATTTGTAAAGATATATACAAAGGACCTAGAGACGGTTATTTTAGGGGTGAGAGTGTAGAATGGAACCCTCCGAACTTGCATGCGCCTCTGGTAATCACAAGATATGGTACCACGGAAGACGGAAAGAACTATTATGAAGTCCAAAACACATGCAGCACAAATTGGGGCGATAATGGCTATAGAAGAGTCATGAGGGATTCGAGCCTTCCAGCAGGACGAGAGTCACTTCTCTATTGAGCATCTTATGCACACTACCAGAAATTCCTTATATTTCGTCAGATTTTTCCGGCAGAAATAGTCTAACGGAAATTTCCATCGAAAATTCTGACAGAAAATGGTGATGGAATTATTTGCAATAGACTTGCGGCAAAAATTGGTTGTCGGAAAATTTGCGGTAGTGCTCTTATGGAAAATCATCACACAAATGTTTTCCATCAGAATAGCTTAACAAAAATATCTGATGGAAAGTTTTTGTAAGAATAGTTCTGATGGAAGATTTCGACACAAGACTGGCGGAAAATGGGGCTCCTCACTAGGTCATTGATTTTCCTCCGTCATTCCCACTACTGCCCATTTCTTTATCTTTTGCAGATCTTGTGTTCAATCTTTTGCAAATCTTGACAGCATTCAGTAGCTCGAACGACCTCTAGCTTGTTGCCTCTAGCTTAGTTGCCTCCATCTCGAACGCCTCCAGCTTGAAAATTTCCTAGCTTAGACACCTCTAGCTCAGTCACCTCCAGCTTGGTTGCCACCAGCTCGGTTGCCTCTAGCTCAAAAATCTCCAAGCTCTGACACCTCCAACTTGGTCGCCTCCAACTCAAAAATCTCCCAGCTCAAGCGCCTCCAAGTTGAAAATTCCCCACATCAGACACCTCCAGCTCGAACGCCTCTAGTTTTGAAATCTCCCAACTTGGATGCCTCCAACTTGAACGCCCCCAACTCGAACACCTCTAGCTTGGAAATCACCAATTGGCACACCTCCAACTCGAACTCCCCCAGCTCTAAAGCCTCCAGCTCGAACACCTCTAGCTAAGAAGTTGCTAACTTGAACGGCTATAGCTCGAAAATCCCTTAGCCCACATGCCCCCACCTCAAACGACTCCAGCTCGGACACACCCCCGCCGCCGCCAAAGCCACCCACGCCCCCCCCCCCCAACCCCGCCCGCATGCCCCCACCTCATCTAATTAGATGGTTTCGTATGATGTTCTCCAGATGCCTACAAATCAGGAAGAAAACTCGACAAGATAGTATGGAAAGGATGTAGAGCAATCTAATGACCATCTACATGATGCTGATAGTGACTCCAGCAAAACATTACCGCCTGAAGAGGTACAACAACTTGTGACAAAGATGAACGAAGAGCTAGGAGGTCAACAATAGTCGCAAGCAAAAGACATACTGGATCTTTGACTATCTATGATAACAATGATTTGAATGCAAAGTGAAATATGATGTTAAAACTCATTTTGGGAAGGATTAGGTGTTGAACATAATGATTTTGTGTTGAACTGACATTCTGTTGGAGTCATTGGTTTGCTAGACTTTTAGTGCATACTATTTGTGAAACCTTGTAGTTGATACTATCATCAAACCTTTCTAATACTATTACGAAACCTTTCTATTTGAAATGAATTTTTCTCTTGATAGTTGATCTGTTAGAACTTTATCTTTGAGGAAGTCACCAAGATTTTGAAGAATTCCCTAATTTTGTAGTTTAAGTGGCGCCTTTTCAGGAAAGCCTCACAAGTCCTCTACCTGCATTTTGCTTTCAAGAAACAAGCATTAATCGAGGAACTCCATGAAAAGCAAGTGCAGGTCTACTTTCATTGTTCCACATCTTCGTTCATGTCTTCCCCTTGTATTCTCTTGCCAATACAAGAGGGCCCAGTTTAAAGAATGGCTGCATAGCTCAGGTGTCACAGATCAGATGTTAGTGGTGCCTGATCATGACGAAATTGATGATGGAACAGTGCCTATGAACCACGCTGAAAGGACTAGAAACAGTTCCGTCTATCGAACAAGGCATGGGTTTGGTGACTCTGGCCTCATGAGTTGACTTTGCTCTTGCAGGTATGTCCCGTTGAGGGCCGCTCTGCCGATCATACGCCCATCATTGGGGAGGCAGCAGACAATCTTTTTAGACCATGCAAAGGTAGCAATGCACAATGTTAGGAACCGATTGGTTGAGGGGGGCCAATTGGAGAATAGCAAGAGGGGAGGGACTGCCGCCAGCAAATAATGAAATGGAGGGAGCGAATCGCAAAGAAGCGGTTCAAGCTGTGGCATTGAGGAGGGAAGGATAAAACCGGCCAAGGAAACCAGAACGGGGGGGGGGGGTTTGAAAATCAGTTGCGGCTTCTCTCTCTCTAGCTCTCCCTGTGAGTTTCTCTCTTCCTCTTCTTCTCCTCGAACCCTAATATTCTCCTCCTTTCCCCCCGAATCAGACAATTCTTTCGTCTTTCTCCCTGTCTGTCAATCGGTGCCTAACATTGGTATTAGAGCCTCCAATTCTCAGCCACGAAGCGATGGAAACTGGAGCCCAGGAGACCTAAAGAGTTGATGGTGCCATTCAAGAACACGAGCAGCGGATGGACGAACTGAAGCCCCAGAACGACTTGGAGATGGAGCAACTGCGAACACAAGAGTCGAAGGGTGATCAAACAATATAACGAGCTGCGTGAATTCATCACTAGTTTGAGCTTCCAAATACAGAGTTTGCATACGGGAAGCCGTTCCGATGAAGCACGAACAGGGGGAACAACGTCCCAGGAACAGCAACCGAACAACCGAAACGATAGCTATGGGACACTATGGCGAATTGGGTGGATTGATTTTCCAAAGTTTAGCAGGGATAACTTCAAGGGTTGGTTGTATAAGGTCAACCAGTTCTTTGAGTTTGATGCAACGCTGAACGAGGAGAGAGTCCGTCTGGTGGCCATTCACCTTAATGGTGAAGCCCTACAATGGCACCGGTCCTACATGAAAGGGCGGCGAGCTGCCCGAGGGCAGATTACCTAGAATGACTATATTGATGCCATGGCTACTTGGTTCAGCCAGTCGGAGCATGAAGACTCGTTGGGGGACCTGAAGAACCTCTTCCAGGAAGGTAACCTCCGAGACTATATCACACAATTTGAATTCCTGCTCAATCGTGTGGAAATACCGAAGGAGCATGCTGTTAGTTTCTTCCTAGCTGGCTTGGAACCCGCAATCAGGAATCCGGTTAGAATGTTCAATCTCACCACCCTACGCCAATGCTATTCATTGGCCAAACTGCAAGAGGCTACCTTGGCCTCAACCAAATGTAATGACTACCAGAACTACATAGTCAAGCCAACCCTGAGTTTTGCCAAGCTCCCCATGGCTAATGAAAATAAGGGACCTCCTGCCAGTACAACTACGGTGAGAGCTCCCAAGCTTGAACCGAGACCCACTACTAGTATCCTACCGCTACCTGCGAATGTCAGGCCATTCCCACAAAGACATGTTCGGACCCTAACAAGTAAGGAGATGGATGAGAGAAGAGCTAAAGGGTTATGTTTCGGGTGTGATGAGAAATTTGTGCCTGGGCACAAGTGTACTAAGAGGCAAATCTACTCCCTCCATGTAGAAGAAGTGGAGGATGACAAGGAGGAACAGGACGAGGAGGTGCTGCCTGAAATTTCTGTACATGCTCTCTCTGGGGCCCCTAGCTTCCAAACGATGAAGTTGGAAGGATTGGTGGGAGCCAGGAAGCTACAGGTCTTGGTGGATCCCGGGAGCACCCATAACTTCCTAGACTTGGAAGGCAGGAAGGTATGTGACGGGACCATACAGATAAATCCCTTGAAGGTGTCCCTGGCCAATGGGATGGTGCTCACGAGTGAAGCTATGTGTAATGGCTTCAAGTGGAAAATGCAGGGCCACTGCTACACCACGGATGTGTACCTCTTACCCTTGAGTAGCTACGATATGATCCTGGGGGTACAATGGCTCAAGACTCTAGGTAGAATGACGTGGGACTTTGAGATGTTGGAGGTGAGCTTCCAATGTGACAGAGAGACACAAGTGCTCAAGGGGCAATGAGAGACCAATCTCCAATTGATCACCAGGGGCAAGTTGGATAAACTCCTCCAAAAGAAAGGACAAGTTGCGATGTTGCAACTGTGTAGCTTTCAAGGACATGAAGGGCTAAGAACAAAGGGGAAGGCCAGTCTGGAAGGGAGCTCCCAATTCAAGGAGGTGATAGCAGAGTTTGGGGATATATTCTCCGAATCAAAAGAGCTTCCACCTCATAGGACCCAAGACCATAGGATACCACTTAAGGAGGGGAGCCACCCAATGAATATCTGACCCTATCGGTTCCCAATGATACAAAAGGCCGGGATTGAGCGGCTCACCCAAGAGATGTTGTCCACATAAGTGATACGACACAGTGGTAGTCCCTACTCGTCCCCTGTTATCTTGGTCAAGAAAAAAGATAACTCCTGGAGGTTATGTATTAATTACCGGGCCTTGAACCAACAAACCATCAAGGACAAGTTCCCCATACCAGTCATTGAAGAGTTATTAGACGAGCTTCATGGGGCCACGGTCTTCTCCAAACTTCACCTGCGCTCAGGGTATCACCAGATCAGGATGTATGAAGGGGACATACAGAAGACAGCCTTCAAGACGCACGAAGGGCACTATGAGTTTGTGGTGATGCCTTTCGGTCTGACCAATGCACCCTTGACATTTCAAAGCTTGATGAACCAGGTGTTCCATTCCCACTTGCATAAATTCATACTAGTATTTTTTGACGACATTCTTGTGTACAGCCAGGGCATTGATGAACACATAGCACACCTGCGAACTACCCTCCAACTACTGCGAGACAACACGTTGTAAGCCAAATACAGCAAATGCTCTTTCGCAGCAAGGCGCATAGAGTATTTGGGGCACTTCATCACAGCTGAAGGAGTATCAACAAACCCGGCCAAGGTAGCAGCAATGCGAGAATGGTCACTTCCCCAAAATGTGAAGTAGCTCAAGGGATTCCTAGGCTTGGCGGGGTATTATCGGAGATTTGTCAAGTCATATGGACAAATCAATCGACCGCTAACCAACTTGCTGAAGAAGGACTCATTCTAGTGGAGCAAGGATGCTGAAAATGCATATAATGAATTGAAGGAGGCTCTGACGGCAGCTCCAGTGCTAGCATTGCCAGATTTTTCACAGCCCTTTGAGATTGAAACAGATGCTTCCGAGAATGGAATGGGGGCAGTGTTGATGTAGAAGGGGTGTCCCATTACTTATCTAAGCAAGGCATTTAGCCCCACTCAACGAGCTAAGTCAGTTTATGACCGAGAGCTTCTAGCCATACTCTTGACGGTGGAGAAATGGAACCAATACTTGGTGGGGTAGACCTTTATCATCCGGACCGACCATCGCAGCTTGAAGTTTCTTCTGGAATAGAAGCTCTCAACTCCCCTACAACACACATGGTTGGCCAAGCTTGCTGGATATGATTTCAAGATCCAGTATCACAGAGGGAGGGAGAACAAGGCAGTTGATGTCTTGTGACGAATAACCTCTGGAGATGTGGCCTTGTATGCCATCTCACAGCTGACAACAAACTTATACCAACAAGTGGTCGAGAGTTGGGAGCAAGATCCAGTGTTGAAGGAGGTTGTCCGCCAATTACAAGATCATCCCACAACCCACACACAGTACCAGTGGGTCAATGGACAACTGCGGAGGAAGGGGAAACTGGTGGTAGGCAGAGTACCAGAATTACACACTACTATCATCCAGTTGTATCATGCAAGCTCTCTCGGGGGTCACTTTGGGGTTCGAGCAACCACTCAAAGGGAAGCTGCACTATTTTACTAGAAGGGACCGAGAAAGGACATTCATTCATACATAAGAGGTTGTGAGGTGTGTTTGCGCAATAAAACCGAGACAGTGGCCTGCCTCGGACTACTGCAACCCCTCCCAATTCCCAAGCAGGTTTCACAGATGTGAGCATGGATTTCATTGAAGGGCTGCCGAGGTCCGAAGGCAAGGATACGATCATGGTAGTAGTGGATCGGCTGACTAAGTACGCCCACCTCATAGGTCTGATCCATCCTTACCAAGCCTCGCAGGTGGCTAGAGCATATGTTGACAATGTGCTGAAGCTACACGGAGTACCTGACACTATTGTAAGTGACCGAGATCCCATCTTCTTGAGTGTCTTTTGGCAAGAACTTTTTCGGAACCAAGGAGTCTCGCTATGCCTATCTTCAACATATCACCCCCAAAGTGATGGCCAGACAGAGGTCGTTAACCGAGGGATTGAGTGCTACTTGCGGTGCATGTGCAGTAGGCAGCCCACGTAGTGGCACAAGTGGCTATCGCTTGCAAAGTGGTGGTACAATACCACACATCACACTGCTATCAACTGCTCTCCATTTGAAGCCCTCTATGGATTCCCACCTCCCACACACATACCTTACATACTAGGGGATTCATCAGTAGCAGTTGTGGATGCTCATCTCTCGGAAAGGGAATCCGCAATCAAGGAGCTACAACACCAGCTAAGCAAGGCACAATAGAGGATGAGAAGGCAAGCTGACAAGAAACGGTCTGAAAGGGAATTTGAGCCAAGCACCTGGGTGTTCTTGAGGCTGCAACCATACAGACAGTAGATGTTGGCGGCCCGGAGGTTCCACAAACTTAGCCCCTCGATATTTCGGACCATACTTGATCCTAGAGAAGGTGGGGAAGGTGGCTTACAGATTGGAATTGCCAGTCGCGTCTTGAGTCCACCCAGTGTTCCATGTCTCCATGCTCAAAAAAGCTCAAGGACCAGCCACCGAAGAGATGCCTATCCCAGCAGCCTTCAATTCTGACTCAGCCCCACGTCCAATTGCCATTGTCGACAGGAGAATGGTCCGAAGGGGCCGAAGGCCAGCAACTCAAGTCCTAGTTCAATGGTCTAATGGAACACTGGTGGGGGCTACATGGGAGTTTCTCCACGACATAAAGCTTTGTTTCCCTGAAAACAACCTTGAGGACAAGGTTCTCATAAGGGGGGAGAACTGTTAGGAACCGATTGGTTGAGGGGGGCCAATTAGAGAATAGCAAGAGGGGAGGGACTGCCTCCAGCAAATAATGAAATGGAGGGAGCGAATTGCAAAGAAGCGGTTCAGGCTGTGGCGTTGAGGAGGGAAGGATAAAACTGGCCAAGGAAACTAGAACGGGGGGTGGGGGGGTTTAAATTAGTTGCGGCTTCTCTCTCTCTGGCACTCCCTGTGAGTTTCTCTCTTCCTCTTCTTCTCCCCGAACCCTAATCTTCTCCTCCTTTCCCCTCGAATCAGACGATTCTTTTGTTTTTCTTCCTGTCTGTCAATCGGTGCCTAACACACAACTACCTAAATCAGTTTCTCAGGAACCTAAACATTGTGAATTCCTCGAAGTCTCCAAACTCTCGTTTTCGTCAGAATATGGCCCAAAGCTGAAAGAAGGATATATGCTAGTGAAGCAGCTGAGAAAACTTTTGTGGTTCAACGAGGGCATGGATTATTTTCCTTGCCTTTGGTTTGGTTTCTGGAATAACAACTGGCAGAAGGTAGTGTTCTTAAATTCAAAACTAGAGATCCGCTGATATGCAATCTCTTTTAGGGATCATTGAGTTGCTCGGTTTTCTCACTCTTATACAGGTGCAAGCGGTACTTAAACCTGGGTCCATGCATTTCTTGAGGACCCTTTTGATCCAGAACCCCTGGACGTAGCTGTTTTCCACATATTACCATCTTCTAGTGGAAAAGAAATCTCACAGCCATAGTTAGCAGATCAGATAAAAGAACGGAACCCTCTCTACTATTCCTCCCTCCAAGGCAACATGTTTTTGTTTCTCTGTAGTTCATGCGTGCTTGTATACTTACTGATGCTATTTGATCTCAATCTTCAGTTAGCTGTGTATCCATACACTGATCTCTCGTGGGAATCGATGCATCAACATAAGAGCTATTAGCAGTGGTAAAATTAAGAGCTGGGTTTCTGTAATCAATAATGTAGCCTAGAAGCTGCTTGAGGAATGGTGTAATCCTCACTAGTTTGGTTCCTATGCACCTGACTGGAGATGGGAATCAAGCACAGTGGTATATGGTATATACTACTAGATGGGGAGGTGGCTCTCAAAGCCATTGTAATGGAGGAAGTAAAAGCTGAGGTATTATGCTCTGTCCCTCCCTCTCCTTCTTCTTTAGGAGGATACAAGATATTCCCCTCAGGAGACTGGTATGTTTCTAAAACTAAAAAGAGTTATCCGTAAATGCCCGCTCATATTTTCATGACAGGCTGGTGGCTTCGCCCAAAACTATATCTCAAACGTCCTTTCTAGAGCTAGTCTTCCTCAAGACTGGAAGTAGATGCTTCGCTAGAAGCGCAAAACTTGTTACTGTTGATTACTGGATATGCTTTCTGGAAGGACTAAGAGTAATGCTCTGGGGCGTTATGATACAACTGAACCCAGAGTGGGTGATGCCCATCCGATTTTGTGGTGAGGCACAAACTAACCATGACAAACCCAAGTACCGCTGCTCTCAATCATTTCACTTCCAGTTCCACTGTTATGGGGTTGTACAGTATTCTTCTCAGCGATTCCATGAATCAAAAGGCAGAAAACTGGACTTGAAGCAACAACAGCGAGTCAGTGACAATGGATATGTGTTCAAAACCTTCATATAAAATGATAGCTTGAGTCTAGTTTATAGGATTTAAACAAACAAATGGTTCAAGCCCCACTTCTCGTTCCTTGGCACCATTATATGGTCATACCTCACTATCTGGGAACGACCAACCAACGAAGTAGACAATAAAAGGGAGAACTACTCGGCCAGTCACCATAACAACAGCAACCAGCAGAGTTCCTCTTCCCAGTTCCTAACCATCCCTTACACATACATACAAACAATGTAACTGCTCACTTCCAATTAACCAATATAACAGTATTATGGTTATCCATGCATACTTTTCCATGATGTACACTGCCAATTTGCAAATAAGTTCAATTAGGACACTTGACCAGATAAAGGACCTTCCATCACATCCTAAGCAATACTTGCATGCCGCAACCTTCAGTGATGTTTCAATGAAAGTCTGTCGCCGCTAGATATGTCGAGAGCACAATTATATTTGATCGGCATTATACACTAAAACAACTCCGAGTGATATGATGATCAAGAAAAACAGCATAAACGTACCATGTATCTGCCATTCACTTTCCAAGTTTCCTGAACCATAGATTCAATGTCTCGCACCCACTGACCCAGAATCCATGAACATCAAAAGACATCCTAATTCAGTTCCTCAGCATAACCAGGGAATACATGAGAACTAAAATTCACTTCCATACTCCTATTAGCATAGATCATACTAGCATGTGGTACTAACCCACTCCTCCAACTCCCACCAGCAAAGCAGCATTCAAGAAGAGTCTCCCATGACCTGTCAAGTAGTTGATGTCATCGGTCAGTCATCATATCTCACTACTCTATCGAATAATATACAGACATAAGCAGAGTGCAGCTCCTTTACCATCAATTCTCCTGTCAATAACAATATTAGAGCTTCTTGGCGATGCATCACTCAGTTATAGAGAGGCAAAAACATTTCTACATCCAAAAAATTTCCAATTTCGGACTCCATCTTGATGGCTGCACGTCTGAATTTCACGTGTTGAGTCTCCAAAAACAAACCAATGACAGTTTACGTACGCTAATTTCTCTTTTGTCCCTGCTCTCAACTTTTCTTCTACTCCTTTTTATCTTTAAAAAAAAAACAATTCGCGATCACCGACTGATGTTCGTCCCTCCTCGATAACACTCCATGGTAGAAGTACATTCTGGACCCAACAGAAGCTAAACTTGATGCTTGTATGTCAAATATACCCAAGATAAAAATATGATAAAGCCAAAAACCAGATCAAGTGTTTATGATGAGGAGCATTATACGCCAGCAGTTAACTTATAATAATGAGCTATACATTTTTTTTAATCATAAATTACAGTCAAGCATGACTCAATTTTATGAGATTGAGCAGTCGAATCTCAAAATGCTTTCTGTAGAATAATATCTACACGACTAGATGCCAACAATTCAGAGCGCTACTGACTTCATAAAGACAATTATGACAAGAAGCAGCAAGCAAATTTTATTACAGTTGGGGCATGAGGCAGGTCCATTAACATAGTTGCAACACATCAAGGTCGCAGAGCAAAAAGTAGAACAAGTGCAAACCCAGGACAGCAACGGAGTTGCTTTTTCGAGCTGTGACAACAAATTATGGAAGCAAGGACTACTTGGTGGTGATTAATAGCATAATGGAGAGGAGCGAGGGGAAGAGGTGTGAGGAATTCATAGTCACCATACAAGTCAAACACTGGGCTTAGGACGAATCTGCTCGATCTCATATTCATCTTCCTTGAAGAACTGGAGAATTTTTCCTTGAAAGACTTGAACTTTAGTAGGATCTTCAGCATCTTGGTCCACAACATCAAAAGTAAGGTAGTACGTCGTGGCCTGTATTAACTAGGAGTTTGCGGCCTTAATTTCCTTAACCTGCAGTCTTGTGCCCTATCAAGTGAAGAGTACATGAGCGATTCATGTCATCAGATAACCGAACCGAAGCATGACGGAAACATGATGATACGAGCGTATATTCTCTACGATACATTGTCCTTGTTGTACTTGTCGAGCGCAAGGGATGCAAGGTGTTCGAATTCAGGGATATTCTTCTCTGTGAGTGCAAGTGGTAGGATTATACCATATGCTTCAGCATCAAACACTTCCACATCATAACCCTACAGTGCACAATGCACAATGCGCAATGCACAATGCACAATAATGAGAGAGAGCATTTACATAAACAAGCGAAACAATATGGCTGGGGGGCAAAGAGGATAAACAGAGGAAGGACAGAGGGCTCTTACATCGTTCTCTCTAACCTGCCTCGAATATTCAGCCCATTCTTTATTGGTCATCTCGTGCGTTCCATCGGAGTAAACCTCGTACTTTTCCCCATCAGAATCGACAATATAATCCCAGTCAGACTTGGAAGGATCATTTTCAGGACGTTGGGGAAACGGCCATGAGAATCCACCAATATGTTTCACTCCATCCATATGTTCACCCTTGTCTTCCATCCTTCAAAAGGCCTCTAGCCCTAGGAAGAAATAGAGAGAGAGAGAAGACAGAGTCTTTGAATAAAGATATATCTCATCATACCTTTTTGTTTCAGAAATCGAACAAAACCTTAAGAAAACAGAACCGTAACACTGCAACTACGCCGATGACAACAAATCCAGTGGCCCCTAAAGAATTATTCCCTATCTCCTCAGGAGACCATATGACATCGACGCTGGGAACAACCAAAATCAACTACGCCTAGCTTTAAATTCACAGAATCGACAGGATGCAAGAGCACCTGACAAAAGGAAACTTCAAGCCTACACGTTAAGATTAAAAAAAAATCAAAAGATAACAGCAACCTGTCGCGCCGCTGTGCCGGGTGAGATAGAAGACGACAAAGGAGGAGATCCACCGCCGTATTATAATATTTTATATATATATATATATATATATATGTGGTGGTGGCGGTGATGGTGGTGGTAGGGTGGAGTGGGTAAACCCTGGTTAATAATAATTTTTTGGGATAATTAAAAAAATGAGTTTTTTTATGATTTTAAAATTTTAGTATTAACTTTCAATTATTAATAATTTTTTTAAAATGCAAATTAAAAGGAATTGTGAAATCAACTCATTTGGCCTATCAAAAATAAAAACAAAAATAACCAATTCCGAGTCTTTTCATTGACCGATCAGCGGATGTTGATGTGGATCGTTAGTGTGAGAGGGAGAGTGCTGCGTGTTGATCTTTTATTCGATCGTCATACAGAAGAAGAAGGAGAGAGATGATCAAAGCCGACGTGCATATGCTGCCATGGCATTCGCGCACTTTCCAAATTCCATTTGTGCCGTCTCTTGGTCACATCCAAGGCATAAGACACAGATCTAATTCGATTCCTTGGCATAGTTCGGGATTCGGCATGGGTAGTGTCAGTGTCATGTACATGGTGGGCAACCTTGCTAAGAAACAGCAGCAGCAACCAAAATGAACTAATTAAGAGGATTTATTTATCTTTTTTAATAATTTCGTGCTGTAGTAGAGCAGCAGCACTTCCAGATTGAGGTAGCGATCTTTCTCTCCATCCCCACCTTGTTACATTGCTGGAAGATCTTCTTCTTTCTTGTATTTCTCATCTCTGTGATTCTCCTCTCCATTCACCCGATTTAGTTACGACCCATGGTTCTCCAAGTCCACCATTTTGCTGATCAATTACCCTGCCAGGCTCTCTGAACCCAAATCAGGTCAGTTGACCATTGATCTGTTGAACTGAGAATTGCAATGCTTACTTGCATGCATATATACTAGAAAGTTGAAAGCGCTTAAATGGCACCAAGTTCTTCATAGAAACAAAAAGTGGGGGAGAGAGAGAATTAAATGTACCTCTCTTATTCGAGAAATTCCACCATCTGCAAGAACAATGGGGACTTTCTACAAAATATGTATATGTATATGTATAAGAGGAGCTGAGTGAGACCACATCACGAGGTTGAGATAATCACTGAGTGTTAGGGTTTCGGGTCCTTCTTGTATTATATGTATTGAAGTCTATGAACATTCATAATAGAGTTAAAAATACACATACTTGAGCTTGATTGTGTTAGGCCAATTTAAGGGTTTTTTATGTACTCTTATAATCCAAATTGTACATCACAATGAATTTTTCCATTACTTTGTGTTGCCTATTTTTGATTCTTGTTGTTTAACGTCGTTAGATAATCTCCTTGCGTATGTTCAAATTGGCTAAGAGTGTGTACTCAACTGCTCAACACCATCATAGTATCAAAAAATTTGTGCTTAGATTGGATCCCCTTTGACGCAGCCCATCATCATGCTTGATCCTATGGGCTGCTGAAATAGGCACCACAGACAAGCAGTAAACCTATTAAACAAAGGGCTGTACTAAAACCCCATTCCCAAAAGCAAGAATTTTGTTCTAAAGCACAGTCACTGCTTAGATTGGACCAACAGAGGATGAAACCTCTCCGTTCTGAAACAAAGGCAAAAACTTTTTCCATTAGATCAGAGTAAAACCGTAAATCGAGCTAGCATTCATCAGATGCCCCCAGATGATCTGATCGCCTTAGACTTAGACTTAGACCAGTAATCTAGCAATCAATCTCAGACCTCATTCATCCGACAGGGGAAGAGCTCTCCAGAATTGAAAGTGAATCCATCAAATGAACACCCAGAGAGAAAAAGGAGCTGCTTTTCCTTTTTTCTTCCTCCTTACCAGTAATCTTCGAGTGAAAGAAGATAAATTTATCTAGCAGTCGAATATGTGTATAGCTGATTAACTGTAGACCACTGACTGGTGAAGAATTTTTTTACGTGACCTGAGAGAGAGAGAGAGGAAGTGGAAGAAGAAGAGAGAGAAAGGGGAAGATAACGCAGAGGCGGCATAGTGGAGGGTCACTTTCCAAGAACAGATAACAAACACTACGGCTAGATTATGGGAAGTGGGCAACTAATTGCACGTCTAGGCACCTCTTGCCTTCTTGGACCAACATTTCTACCGCATGTGGTGAGTCCCAGACAGACAGTGGACAATGCTTCCTCTCTGAGATAAGAATTGTCAGTGTGCAAATACCATGACTGTCTTAATGACCAATTGGTTACTTTAAACAAATATATATATATATATATGATATCACTATACAGTAACTTCTTACAGGTGGGATTTAATTATGTATACATTGGCTCTTCTTTTCTTTTTTTTTTTCCTTTCTCTCAGCTCTGTTTTGTGGAATCCTAGGATTTGTGTTTTTATTGATTCTTGTGCATATCATGGTGGTATCTTTGTGTGTACATGTGTCAGAGAAAAAAAAGACAAATAATTCTTATATAATAATGATTTGATTATTCCGGAGAAGTCATTAGTTACTGGACAGGCACATCCATTGACCTTCCATTCTTGCATAAATTAAGCTTGACAGAAGAAATTAAACGGAGTGCGGGGCTGTGAATAGTCCATGGACAGTATTCTCGAGGCAACAATCTGGTTAGCTGCTTCGGTGTAATGAATCCCGTCCCAGCTGAGGAACTGGGATCCATTGCTGCATGCTTCGCTCCCAGGATTGCCACAGGTTTCCCTGATGTTGTAGTTATAGGGACGCCCTCCATTGCCGCAACAGGTCATTAATGGGCTCGAGAAACCTGCAAGAATAATCGACTCAGGCTCTTTAGAAAACCTTCACCATTCAAAGTAAAAGGCTGTCGATCCAGAGAACGAGATCAGTTTACCGTATCTGGTGGAGTTCACAATCAGATCATACTTGACGGAGTATATGTCCACATAAACAATCACAGCGTCTCTGAACTGAGATCTCATCTCCTGGCATAAGTGGAGTAGCCCTTCATTGAACAGCCTTGCAGCAGAGTTGTAGCTCGAGAGGCATCCATACTGATCGAGATCCTTCTTTCGAGCCAATGAAAGCTTCTGCGGGAGACAACCCAATGGCCCAGTATTGTGAACCCAAAATTTCCGAGCTCCGTGGTCATATAGAGTCTATGTAATCAAATGGAGGAAAATACCAAATCAAATATCTCCAGAGAAAAGTTTGCGAGCGTTCAGAGATCATAGGATTGCCTGAGATGAACTCACCATGATGGCATCCTTAATTTCCACCATTACAGAAGGTATCCTTTTAACAACCTGAGCGTACGACATGTTCTTGGAGAAGGAATCGGCGATGTCATTCTGTCCAATATCAATCATGTAAAGAGCATTTTGGAACCCAGCATCGCTGACTAATGTTTGAGAGCCTAAATCAAATTTAACGCATAAATTTTAGATTCACCAGCTCCACAGCACCGACAAAGAATTTCACAACAACGCAGGACCAATAATACGTAGAATTTAACTTAAAGAATCGAACCTTACCAGCGGCAACAAGTTCAAGTGCCCGGGCCTTGAAATGAAGAAACTGCATGACCTGAATGTTCAGAGAAAAGGGAACATACTTGGGGAGGGTGGAGGATCCAACGATGGCAAAGTTTGCACCATTTGCAAAGTTGGACCTTGCTAATGAGTCTAGGTACGGATTCAGGAATCTGGTGTTCAAACTTTGGCCTGCAAGATCGTTAATGGAAGCATAAATCATGCACCCGTTCTGTTACTTCAACTCCGGAACACAAACTGTGGAAATTCTTAGAAACCATCTACTTGTTATATATCAATTTCACTCGCATGAAGGTAACAGCTTGAATTCCGAGAGGCGTGAAAATTGTGCACCGCCACTGAGTCGCTGACTTTATCTCAGTAATCTAACACAAGCATTATTGAAAGACAATGTGGGTTGCAGTTGTGAGGCAGATCACTATTGAAAGTAGAACAAAACACCAGTGGAGAGACTCTACTGTACGAAACATTCTTATGGGCCTCAAAGCCAGATTAAGATCTATAAAGACTTAGCATTGTCAAAGCCAGATTAAGATCTATAAAGACTTAGCATTGCTGCAGAAAAGTATAGACTAGAGATAACAGATAGACCCAACCAAAATAATCAATATATTATTCACACTTTTACCAATTGCAAGGCGGAGCAACAGGGAAAAACAGAATCCGACACTGAAATGGATGTTGGACGCAACAAGACCATGAAATGAAGCTAGAGTTTTTAAGTGGGAGAGTAGAAAGAGGGACAGTTCAGTAGAGTCATTGTCGGTGATCAAGCATAGAAAAATCCTGTAACAGTGACGACACTACTACTTACAGAGGAAATCGATCACGAGCCTTCCATCACAGAGTCTGCCGGTTGAGCGGCGAAAGAAGGTGCGGCCATTGGGGGAATTAACCGGGAAGCCGAGTCCGGCGACGAGTCCGCCCGTGTCCGAGTTGGAGTCGCCGAAGTTGAAGATGACGGGCGGGTTCTTGCACGGGGAAGCGGCGGAGCCGGGGCGGGAACAGAGGATCACTGAAGAGACGAAGAAGAAGAAGAAGGAGATGATGTTGGAGAAGAGGGAGGAGAAGCGACGGTGAGAGCTGCTGAGAGGAGAGAGAGGGCAGGGAGAGAGTGACGGTGACATGGTGAATGAGCAGAAGGAACAGTACAGAGCTTGTGATCCAGTCGGTCAGCTCCTTTTCTTCCTATTGTACATATTGATGAGCACATGACGTGTCCTTTTTCTTCCCCGTTGTTAAAATAATGTATAATGAGATGAGAAGGGGAATATGTGAAGTAATTTAACGAAGGTTTATAATTTTTACCTTTTTTTTAATGGCGGAGATTGGGCCGCATGAGGCCCAATAAATTATATCAGGCCAGGCCCAGTGACAGCTCGTCCGGCCCGGCTGGCAAGTGATATGAATTTGTAATTTTTTTCTTTCATTTTCGGAAAATTGATTAAATTAAATGGGAATATCTGTACTATTACCAACTCAGATTTTAGAAGGATTTATCATTTTTGTCTGTATTATATAGCCTACCACACTCCCCTGAATTATCAGATATTAACTCTAAATATCTCAAACCTTAACCTAATCTACTATATCTTATAAATTTACTAGCAAACTTATCCCCTTAAAAATATTGGGAATTAGTTCTACTAATGGGATGGTGAAATTATTAATCTCTTATTAACATTTTAATCTTGGTTTTATTAGAGAATTATGAGAATTCATTGTCACTACACCGTTACCGTTACGGTCTAATGGCACCGACAAGTGCGTAGGGAGTAAGAACCAAGAGTGTCTTCACTGCATCCCAATTAAAGAAGGCTAGTTGGGCTTAGGCCAATGCATGTCGGGTTTTTGACACTTCTGAGTGAGCCTTGGATGCTGTCCATTCAATTCAATCGACTGCAACTAATCAGAGACCCGCCTGACGACTTCTCGACGCTATTTAATGTCCCCGCGTTCATAATTCACCCATAACGTGATTTAACCTAAATTTGAATCCAACGGAACCCCTTTTTCACTTATTAATGCCAAATGATGCATCCTCGAACAAAATCCTCGCATTTATCAGCAAAATCGCACTAGTCCCATAAAAGTTACGTCTTGATACTATTTTTAAGCAATTTCAGTTTAAAAAGATATATTATGAACATAATTGAAAACTCATTAATCGTCCTCAATCATAAAGATATCCGTTCCACTTATTGTACTAAGAGTTTTGAGTGGTCTGGGGATAAGATTATTGAAAGAAATACTTCTATTGAATCAAATGATTAATTAATTAAGGGTAGGTCAAAGTATCAAATTAACATATTTTCTTTATGATATGTGTGCTGAACGATGGCGCACCACGCGAGCCATTTAATACGAACAATTGAGGACTGCGGTCGTGCAAGAATGGAATGGTGGTCGACCCGTGACCGTGAGTGCGTATATGTAATCATGGATATGGTTGTTGATGATGCGAGTTTCCTCAGCTCTCGACCGTATTGGGGTTTTCTTTTTTTTTTTTGCTTCTCATTTTAGGGTTCGTAAGTTTCTGTGGGGTGGGCAGTTGGATGATAATTATGGTGTAGTTAATGAGGCTCCTTAAGGAGTGAGAACGAAGGGAAAAAAAGAAAAGAGATCACCGAATTTCAAGGGCGGAAGCAACGAAGGCAAAATGCACTTCCAAAGCCGAAAGAGAAATCAATTTAAGGATAGCTGGAGAAGCAAAACAAGTTGCTGCTCCGCAGGACACTGCCCCCACAAACTTAAAATAGCGACACCTACAGATTTGGTATAACGAAGAAACAAGGCAATCCAACCCTCTCCCTCGTCCCATGCAAGCGCACAGGTGTTGCTGCAAGCAACCCCTCATTTCCCTTGCCGCTCAGTTCCAATTGCTTTGGCTTCTCTCACATGAATAATCACCAGAGCTGGCTAGCTAGACAGCTAGCTCACGCATAATTAGTATAAAGTCAATCTAGTTGTCGGCCTTCACACGCTAAATTAGAGCAAATTCCATCTTCCATGACTGCAAAATATATATATATATATATATCGTCTGCTTAGGTTACCGATATATAACCGATCATGTAACATGTATCGTGCACTACATGTACATATGCAGGCATGATTTTGGTGATACTTTCGGTTTATGCGCTGACCGTCTTGAAACAAACCCCCATCATTTCTATATATTTCCTATCGTCCCTCTCTCGTCACATTCTTCACCCCACCCCTCACTTCTCTTTCCCTCTCCAAGCAAAACGTCTTCTTCTCTCTCTGCAGCTCCCTCCGCAAGCGGGAGACTGGAGAAAGAAGATCAGCTGATAGAAGGGAGGAGGCGGTGGAAAGTTAGGGAAAATATGGTGGGATCTTCACTGTCTTCGTCATCGTCGTCGATGATCAGCTGTGGTGGGGGCGGCGAGATGATGCCATTCACGTTAATGGTGCTGCTGCAAGTTGGGTATGCCGGGATGAACATAATATCGAAGCTCGCCATGGATTCGGGATTTAACCCTTTTGTCCTCGTTACCTATAGACAGATCTTCGCCACCATCGCCACCTTCCCCCTTGCTTTCTTCCTGGAGAGGTACATATCAGATGGATACAATTGTTTTACTAGGTGGAAAATACAAATGCTTGTATTCTTAGCCAAAATTGAACCGCATGCATGCATAACCAAGATCGATCGGTGAATCATCGATCTGGGTACGTCGGTGGTAAAAAAAGAAAGAGTATGCATATGCATGTAGTGATCATTACGTTCCGACGGCATACACCAGACTGCAAAAGTTGGCCACATCATCAGCTCATGTAAAATTTTCTTCTTTCCATGAATCTTGACAGTGTGATGCATATGTGTTATTACTCTGTTCGTTCACTTATAGATGAATTATTTTACTTATCTAATGCATGTTACACTCTTCAGAAACCCAAGAAATTGCACATATGCTATTGGAGCTTTTATATTGAATTTATGAACTTAGATTCACGAGCTCGACGATTGCCATTGACCCACAAGCAAAGAAAATTCTATGTTTAATTCCAGTAGGATACTTTTTTTTTCCACTGGTTATCTTTCCTCTTTGTACGTTCTTCGATTAGGTTTATTGACATGCTTTTATAATAAATTGAAAAATTTTCAGAGCGGTAATCAGAAAACCGAAAAATAAATGGCTTAAGGAGAAGCTAAAGCTAGTTAGGATCCTAATTAATAGTTAGAGCTCTATTAATTGTTGGGTCAGTGGAAGAGCGAATTAATTGAAAGTAGACATGCATGCATGAGTGACAGGCGATTCATCATCAATTTCTTCTCTGCTTGCATATATATTGACTCTCTTGTGCCTGTTCATCACCATCGAGCTTGCCCGTAGGAAGACAAGGCCGAGGATATCGCCGCCGATCCTGTTCCAAATCTTCTTGTGTTCCATCACAGGGTAACGAACATACTGTCTGTCCCATTTCTTTATTTCAACTGATGTACGATGCATTTGATGGAAAAGTGCACAGTAAATTTACTATTTTGTTTTCTTGCGTAATCTAATTGAAATTGCACTGCGATTTCATTGCATGGTGGTATTTTGTTCATTTTTTTCCGTATCCGATTGAATAAGTGCGCAAATGAATATAAATAAAGGGAATTATTCACCAAAAAGGAAACAAAATATGACCAATTTAGAAAAAATGCACTGAAAATGGAATCAAATATTATACATGAAAAAGATATATGTATATATATATAATGGATTTAGGAGGTCTGATAATGAAAATGAATATGTGGTATATCAAATTGTGCATGCACTGCAGGGCATTGATGAACCAGGTGTTCTATTTTGTCGGGCTAAACAATTCAACCCCCACGATCGCCTGTGCTTTGACCAATATTCTCCCCGCCATGACTTTTGTATTCGCTGTCTTTTTCAGGTACCGTAATACGTACTCTCCTCCTTTTTCGCCTCTTTTTTTGTGCATTCTCCATCTATGATATATTCGTCTCGATTGTTGAACTCTGTGTGAAATTCTATCGTCCTTTTCCTTAATGGAGAATGACCATTTAGATAGAGTTTTATCCTGATCCCGCTCACGAGTCACGAAAATGTAGATATTCTTGCTACTGACGTAGACCAGCTTTTTGTTTCCGATGATCGAAATCTTGTCTTGAAGACAAGAGAAACTCGGGTTGAGGACTGCAGCCGGCCAGGCGAAGGTGACGGGGACGCTGGTGTGCGTGGCTGGAGCGATGCTGCTTTCTTTCTACCACGGCCCCGAGATTGGGATCGGCAACTCCGCCATTCACTGGAAGTACGCGGAGAATATGACGGACAAGGACTCCCCCAACAAACACAACTTCTTCTTGGGGCCTTTCCTCCTCTTCGCTAGCTCCTGTGCCTGGTCCCTTTGGTTCGTCATCCAAGTAAGTTGCCAAAAAAAAGGAGCAACTCGGTTCATCTTCTCAGGCATTAGATGTGCATTTATCAATCACCAAGAGGGTTATCAGCATTTGAGAATCTTGCTCGATCAACGGCCTCATCCGGAGCTTGATTGGCTTTTTCTTACATATGTCAACCGTCAAACTGATCTATTCAGGCCAAACTGAGTACCACATTCCCGGCTCCTTACACAACCACGACGCTCATGAGCCTCATGGCTACCATCGAGTGCGCTCTTGTTGGGGCATGTGTTGAGCACCATATCTCAGCCTGGTCACTCCACTCGGTTGTTAGGCTCATGGCATCTATTTATGCGGCAAGCTTCTCGAACTTCATTTTAACATATGTATCGGAAATTTTGATACAAGCGATCATCAACTATGAGCATCGCGGGTGGGTAATTTTTTGCAGGGCGTTGTCTGTTCTGCACTGGCATTCTGCATAATGTCATGGTGCATCGAGAGGAAGGGTCCTCTCTACGTCTCAGTGTTCACCCCTCTGTTGCTCGTTATCACCGCCGTCCTCAGCTGGGCCCTTCTTCGGGAGAAAATAGATCTCGGCATGTACGCACGATTTTATCTTATTATTATTCAATCATTCTCTGCACCTCTAACTGTCTAACTCTACAATAGACTCCAACTTCATCCGTGTGCTTCCGTTCAGATGTATGGGATCAGTTCTGATAATTGCGGGGCTATACGCGGTCCTGTGGGGGAAAAATAAAGAGGCCAAGCAGCTGGGCATCACAACGGAGGATGGGAAGCCAGACTTGGAGCTGCAACCAAACGAGCAACCGAATGGCGGCCGTCAGAGCTAGACTACAATGCGGAACTTATGGAACTATATTTCTGCAGATCGATACCCTTCACGCTGTTGTTGGTGGGGGTAGGAGTCGTACGAGTCATTTGCAGACGTACGTTGAATCGGGTTACCTTCTATTAGGTGTAGTTCGGGATGTGTGTGTGTTTACTGTCTCATTACCTAATGTATGAGGAAGAGGAAGTGCTCCCTTTAAGCCATTAGTCTTTCAGACAAGATCCCCATATGTCACATTTGCTGAACCAACGCTGCTGTACATCCATCGACCGACAAACACTTAGCTTCGAACAGTCGTCAGTATCTCGAGTTAACGGCCATATAGCTTATCCCGGACTGAATCTCTTGATCGATTGGGCCAGCAATGAGGAAGTCCATAAACTTGTCAACTCGGTCAAAGATTAATTTAAGAAAAATATTGAAATCGATCTTGGTTGAGGTCTAATCATCCGGGCCGGGCCGTCACGGTAATGTCAAACCTCGCGGAAATTTCCGTGCTCGGGAAAGAATCTTGACGCCCAGCCGTCCAAATTGACCTCTCCGCTGGGTTACTGACGGCGTTAGACGTCCTTCGTAACGAGCCTTCTATAAAGGGGCCAGCAAATCGTCTTCTCCAATCCGTAATCATTGTCTAAGGTAGGGTTAGCTTCAGGCGCTGTGTTCTCCCCTCTCAGCTTCTGTCTCCGTTATCGTAAGATCTCTTCCCTCTCTCCCCCACTATCACTGTGCGTTATGTCTTAGATTCATGTGTTGCTTATGTTCTGTTCTCGAGCGGATCCGTTCATTTGCTCTTCGTTCATCGTTTTTCTATCCAGATCTGGCTCTGTATAGCCATGTTCCGTTTCGAACTTCATTGTCTCTTCTGTCATAACTTGTTGGTTCTTTATTTTGTGCTAACGACAGGGCATTGGATTAGATCTGATACTCTCTGAGCTTGATTCCTCATATGTTAGGTTTCTCGTGAAATTTGCTGAAACTATTTTTGATGAGCTGCGCGATTCTCTTGCTTCTGGCGATAGATCTATGTTGTGAATGTGGAGGTCGATTCCTTATTCTTATTTTGTGCCGGTTATGGACGATGGTCCTGTGGTGATCCACGTTTTCTGATTGATGCAACGTTATGTGTGTTTGATTCTTGTCTATTGTTTTTTTTCCTGGTCTTGGACTGTCTGGATCTTCAGTTATTGTTCAATCCCGTGACGTAAGACATGGGACTCTCTTTCACCAAGCTGTTCAGCCGGCTCTTTGCCAAGAAGGAGATGCGAATTCTCATGGTTGGACTTGATGCTGCTGGTAAGACCACCATTTTATACAAGCTCAAGCTGGGAGAAATTGTCACCACCATTCCGACCATTGGTATGTTCTTTTCTAGAGCATATATCTTCCAACTAGATCGAGGAACTATTCTTTCATTTGGTTTTCTTATATTTTATCCTTTCTAGTTCAGCTTTTTATGAATATGGATGTTCCTTTCAGGGTTCAATGTGGAGACTGTCGAGTACAAGAACATCAGTTTCACTGTCTGGGATGTTGGGGGTCAGGACAAGGTGCGTGGCATTTTATGAGTCGCAGCCTATCTTGTTACAGCATTCTTACCTGGTCCATTGACTAGTAAATAAACAAGTGTATCTTGTTGTTCTCTCTGTAATTTCTATTGATTGATGTGCTTATGGACGGTCTTGTGCTGATTGCATTTTGCTTCATCAGCACACAACAAAAACATAAGCTAGATCTACTTTGGCCGCATCTGTCTTTCAGTTTTTCCCCTTTTTATTAGGGAAGACTATTCTTGTCGTGGCAAACATGCATTGACATCACATATAGCATTCTTTTAACTAAATCATTTTATGAGTTGTCATGGTAGATACTGTTACATCATGTTCTTATAGATGGTTATGTGCTGTTTAGTTGTGTTTCCAATTTCCATCCTTAAATAAGAAATTCATGAGCTAAATTCCTGTTGATTGATATGCTTATGGGCAGTCTTGTGCTGATCATATTTTGTTCCCCCAGCACGCAACAAAAAACATAAGTTATATTTACTTGTCAAAATAATAAATTGCAGTTAAAAAAACTGATACACAGAGAAGTGATTTTCTTCACTTTGAGGTTGTATTTTTTTAATTACTAATTGTTATTGTGACACTACATAAGATCACCTTGTCTTTCAATATGCTCAATTCCTATGAGGGAAGGGTATCGAAGCTGGCAAATATACATCGACTTCCACATATAATGTTCTTATAGCCAACTCCTTTTAGAAGTTATGTTAGAAAATGGTGTTTCATGTGCTTATGGATGGTTCTTTGCTGATTAGATGTGATTCCATCTGTATGGGACAAATTCATAGGTGATATTCGTATGTCATAAGGATTATACTTGTCCATTTAGCAAATAACAGAAAGCAGTACATGCTGGAGTAGAGATTCTCATAATTATGTAAATCACTTTCTTATAGTTGATGTTTCTTAATGAAACTTTTTTTTTAAAAATGAAACTTAACATATGCAGCTGTATGTCTAACTTTTCTCCCTGAAATTACTTTTCAAGCTTTCATGAGTTAAATACCCTAGTAAGGAACCTATCTGATGTTGGCTGTATTTGCTGATGCATGTAGATTCGTCCTTTGTGGAGACACTACTTCCAGAACACTCAAGGGCTTATCTTTGTGGTTGATAGCAATGATCGAGACCGTGTGGTTGAGGCCCGGGATGAATTGCACAGGATGTTGAATGAGGCAATGGAGTTTGGCAGCATTGTGGTTCTTATATTCTTTGTGAAATTCCCGATCCTAGTCTCTCATTTTTGTTCATCTGGTCACTTATAGGATGAATTGAGGGATGCCGTGCTTCTTGTGTTTGCCAACAAACAAGATCTTCCCAATGCCATGAATGCTGCTGAGATTACTGACAAGCTTGGCCTCCACTCTCTCCGTCAGCGTCACTGGTATTCATATTTCCTATATATGTAACAGCATTTGCAGTCACTTCCTACTTGTCTAGCTTAACCTCTGCTCATTTTTGTTGATGTTTATAAATCTGCCATTTCTGACACAGGTACATTCAGAGCACTTGTGCAACTTCTGGTGAAGGGCTCTACGAGGGTCTGGATTGGCTGTCTAACAACATTGCTAGCAAGGTAGTGATAAAAATGCAGCTCAATGTGCTTATATTTGGAACTTAGTTTTGCCAAGCCCGATCTTTACTTTTTCCTTTTCCCCTGATGGAACTGTCTAATTAATTGCTTGGCAGGCTTGAGTTGGTCCAAATTCTTTGAGGGGAGATGCAATGCTATTATTCTGGATGGAACTTTTGCCTGTGTTAAAGAACTTTCCTAGAATATCTTCTGCCTGTGTTATATTACTCTTTAGCATACAAAAGATTGATTTTGCTGTGTAGATTTGAAATAATTCTCGAGTAGTTCTAACATTTCATATATATGTTGAGCGACTCGAACAGTCAGGACAGTATCTTATTTGATTTTCTGTCAAAATATTATATTGATATCTTCTGGGTGGTAGCTCTGTGTCTGGAATTGTGTTGGCAACATTAGCATGCTCACTTTCACTCCGGTGGGATATCCAAAGATCAATGGAAAGCACGACTGGCATTGCTAGTCGTAACCTAGTCGTAACCTTCCATGAGCCAAACCTACCTTCAACCCAGCAGTAAGACCAAAAGCACACTGAACCTATCAATTACTAAGTGATGGATGGCTTGGACGTACTTCAGCAGGGCAATATATTTGATGACAGATACTGGACAAGAGCATTATCATTATGAGCACGTTTATGGATCTTGTTCTCGGTCTGAAGCTAGGAGAACGCAGTTATCTTCTTCCAGGTTGGCGAAAGGTGAGAGGATGTGCTGGTCAGGCTTCTGTACTTCAGCACAACATATGGTCAAAAAAGACCTCCTGCAAGCTTGGCATTAAACGAACTCAGCTACACTTCCACGATCTTTCTTGTCGACCCGACACGGCGCCGAGCACCGCCCTCTTACCATTACTACCGCAGCTCGTGAAATATGAGATAATGAATGCCGCAATTCTAGCTGCCTCAACCAATCAAGATCAGAGAGAAGACCAAGAAATGGGCACTTACGTTACTGTTGGCACTCGGATTCAACGGGGAGGCAGCGGTTGCCTGCATCAAAGGCGAGAGAAGGATCATCGATCAGAGGCTTGGAAGGTGAAACTTGAGGCCGGCAAACCGGTATAGGTCGTCACTTCTGCTAAGCTAAAGGTGGAAGCTTTGAACGCGAGAAATGAACGGTGCGGGAGCTGTGGTTGTTGAACAAGCGAGTTTGGTGAGTCGAGAATGGCAGAGACTGCCAGGAGAGGAGAGGCGTGGGGTCATCTCCTTCACCCTTCCGGGAATCATTAAAGAATCTAAGGAGACGGTTCCCATACGAAATCGAACTGCGCATATGACAAATCAAAATCTGAGGAACCAATCGGCAAAGGAAAAGATAAAGGGAAAGAGATTGGAGAGAACTGGAAATCGTAAAAGAAAAACCGACAAAATATTTTTTTAGAAAAAAGAAAAAAAAATGGCCCATGCAGGTCTCGAACATGCGACCTTCGCGTTGTTAGAGCATTTACGCTGAAAATTCTAAACCCTTGTAATACTGGTTCATTTTGCCCCAGGCTTCCTGCACGTAATTACTTACCCATTATATCCAGTGAAGTTGGCTTGCTTTTGGTAGTTTTGAAGCCGAGAGGAGCTTTGAATAGATGCCTTTCTTGCTATGTTCAAACTTAGGCTAGTTTTGAGAATATTCACTGTTCCTGTTTATCCAGTTCGCCTGTAGACGACCACGTTATCCCTGATGCAAAAACAGTGCACATATCGCATTGATGGTCGGTCGTAGTTAAGATCTTTGCGTATTTTTGCACGCCGTAAGAGCATCCCTCTCTGGGCCTTCATCTCCACGAGGAAGGCAAGAGGAGGATGAGGCTGCGGGTATCTGTCAGATTGTTAAAGCGACTGCTGTACTGAGATCTGAGTCAAAGCTTTTATGTCTGCTGATGGGGCCTCGATGTTTTCAAGGGATGAATTATTGCAGCAAAACTGAATTCCTCCATTCTGCAGAAGATCTTTCCAATCAGTGTGCTTTTGTGTGAGTGTCAGAGGTAGGAGGAATTAGTTACTGAAAGAGTCCCCTCGTTTCCTGGAAATTTTCATCAGCTATACTTCCCATATTGTTAGAGCATTTTCTCCTCATAATTTCCATTTCCCCTAGGCTCCATGTACAGATCTCTTTGGAAGACTATACTAGGCATAGCAGCCGGTGGGGCAGTGAAGCGACTGGACAGGGCCAATCCTGAGGGGCGAGATGATGGGAGAGCTGCTTATAGGATCCACCTGCCACATGGTCAAGAAGCTAGTTGTTATGATCCAAGGATTTGTTATTGTAGATGTCCTACCATTTCTTCACTAGCATCTTGACATCATCTCTGTCCATGTTCTCCTCCTTGCCCCTGAACCTCCACGGCCTAGCCTTCATCGTACAGTAGTGAACAGCCTTAACATCCCCAAGCTCGACTTTCTCTGGGTGACGCCATAGCATCGCCATTACAAGGTTGTAGGTCGGGGGAAGCAGCGTGAACGAATTCTCAAAGTACATGTTGAGGAAATCCTGCAACAAGTTAGTTAGCCAAAAAACCAGTTTAATTAAGCCTGATTCTTTCACACTTTTCGAGTTAGTGATCGATAAGCTAGCCATCTACATAACATATACATTTCCTCCATTCTTTGGATACCCTTGCCGGCTCAGCAAATGGAGTTGGAGGAATGACTTCGAGCGTCCTTAGCAGGTCATGGTAGACACCAAGGCTGGGTTCGAACCTGAACATGCCAGTGTTGAAATACGGAGGGGGCCTTGGCCCTATGTGAGCAGGCCACTTGACCCGGTCAGGGCACTGCTGGCAGTATCCAATCTCGTGCTGCAGCGTATGGCCCCACCACGGCTCCTCGTAGAAGCAGCAGACCATCACAGCGTAAAGACTCGAAAAGACTCCCATCTCCGAAGTTGAGCAGGTGGTCTATATTGCATTAAACCTGGGTGTCACCATCCAACTATATATCATTTTGTTATACTCCACAAACTGCAGATTCAATCAAGTAATCATGTGAATAAATTTGATTAATTCCTATTTGAATTAGTAAGGATCCCTACGAGGAGCCGTTAATTGTGCTTGACAGGTACCTCCCATATTCGAAGCTAAGAATAGTTTATGACAAAATAGGCTGTGGCGAACCAGATCCCGTTCTCTGGTGAGTAAACGGTTCGATCTCCCTTACAGTACAACCCTGCTTCACGAGCACACAGTGGTGATCTGCTGGCACATCGGGCAGGACCAGCACCTGAGCGGGTGCTTGCTCCTCGCCTTCCTCAGGCCCTTGGCTAGCCCCACCACTCTCTCCACGTAATCCCCGTCGCCTGCAAGAAATGTTACACACGCATGGCTCACTGGCAGGTTGCTGGTAGCCGCCTCGGGGTGGCTGGCCCTTGCCTTTTGGGTTGCTATTGTGATCCTGATCGATGGAGTCATCAGAAGAAGGATGCACACTTACCGTTGTATGTTGTGTTGGAGATATAAGATAACTTTAGGGACTAACTCAATGGACACTGGCTGGTCTGGTTTATGATACGAATTCAATGTCTATGTGGAAAGTCTCGTCTCACCTAACCTCTGTAATGGAAGGAGTTGATTTAAGTACTTGAACAGAAGGAGGAGTCGGTCGACATTCTCAAAGAGGAGGAAGAATACGAAGTAATAAGACTGGATTACGTATTCTTTGTCTGCAGTTCAGACTGATGATAAGGTGACTGCTACGAACCTATGAAAGCAAAACATTACTAATCGTTTTAGGTGACGTTTACGTAGGAATTGTTGATGAATTGGTGTGGCCTCTTCTAAAAGATCTGACTTCCTTGCCTTTACTTGTTGCTTCTTGCTGTAGCTTTAAGTACTGATACTCATGACAGAGTGACTGCTCCAAAGCCAATAATGAAAACATATAAGTTGTGATCTGTGGTGAATGACCAATGGAATCGTAGTGGGCTCATATGACGTAGAGATGAACACAATCCAGATGTAAGATGGATCCAAATAGGTGAAAGCAGTAGGAAAATTTTCCAGCATTCCCAACTTCCAGGGCTGCCAATGTCTCATGGTGGCTGCACAATAGCCGACCTTGTCGTGGACTTCACCAATTATCTTTGAACCACACAGTTTCTAGTGCACAGAACAATGTTGGATGCTCACCACGCGGCAGTAACATGGAAAGGGCTCATGCTCTACCACGTGGAAAGTTTTCTGTTACCCAAGTGGCATGAAGAGTATGCAAAGGTGGCACTAGGCTAGAATATCAGACAGCAAGTAGTCCATCCATCAGAAACATCTCCACACGCATGCATTGGCTCACCGATGCCTACTGCTCCCCACTTAGAAGCTCACTTGGGCTCATATGACTTTTGAAGTCCGACAACGATGAAGTCTCCCCGGGAGGTCCTTTGATTGTGAGTATATGATATCGTTCTGTGCCCAATCAGATAACAGTCTTCCATAATTATTTATATTTGTTCCTCCTACCCGGATTTAATATTTAACGGACAGTTCTTTAGCGGTTATTCTTCCTTTAGTTTCTTGTCTCAGCTATCTTTCCCCGTTTGCACACGAAGGTAAGTCGCCATCTCCTCTCTGGAGTTGACCTCTTCATTCTTCACCGAGGTTCAAGTCGATCTCATGTTATCTCTTCGGCTTGCATGGTGTTCTCTGCGGATTCTCCTCCCCCCTTCTCCAGCTCAGTTCGATCTGATCGCTGAATGTGAGTTGCTCTTCCTTCTGTGATCTTGGCTACAAATAGGAACTTGTTTGCCTTCTTCTCATCGCTTTCCGAGTTAAGTCCAGTTAATTGATGATTCTAAGGACTTAATCATAGTTTTTAAAACCGGACCGGGCCGGCCGGTTCGACCGGGAACCGGCCATTCCCCCGGTCCGGTTTCCCAAATTAATCCAATTGCACTACAAATTGGATAAGCTCCGGTCGAACCGGCCGATTTTCGGTTGAACCGGTGAACCCAACAAAACCGGTGAGAAAACCGGATGAATTAAAATAAAGTTAAAAAAAATTAAAACCTTAGCCTTAGGTTTTCGCAGCCTCCTCCCGTCCTCCCTCTTTCAGCAAGTGAAATCTAGGTTTTCAATCTGAACTCTACAGCAAGTGACAGCAGGCAATCGGGGGCGAACCTCTCCCTCACGGCGCAGGCAGCAACGACAACGCTCTCCTCCACAGCAGGCAGCAGTGGCGGACCTCTCCCTCATAGCAAGCAGCAGTGACAGCCCTCTTCTCCATAGCCGGAGGCAACAACGATCCACTCGTTCCTCCACAGCAAGTGTCGGCGGCAACAACGACAAGCCTCTTAGCTCCACAACAGGTACAACAACGAGCCTCTCGCCTTTTCCACAGCAGGTGACAGCAGCAAGTGCTCCAATGCAGGTGGTAGCAACGAGCCTCA